>VMKM01000853.1:0-223429 GCA_008360985.2 Macquaria ambigua | reverse complement strand
CATTAGCTGCTACTAGCATAACACACCCGAATCTCCTCGATTTTGATCTTTTATTTTTCACGCAGTCCATCATGAGTCCAACAGTGTTACAGGAGTTCGATGCTAAATCGGCAGTAGTCTTTAAGGGACATGCTGTTTTAACAAAGAACCAGCTTTATTATTATGGCAGTAGGTATGGGTAGGCGATATGACGATATATAACGTGAGATGATATAATAACATACAACATTAAACATAAAACAGACATTCCTGTGTGTGAAAATAGTTTCTAGTTCTTTTCATAACACAGTTACCGTGACTGCTGCAGAGTAATTGTGCAAAACGAAAGTAAGTCTCAGTAGGAAATACTCAGTTTATCTGAACAATACAACAAACACAACCAGCCTGGACTGCGAGGCAAAGAGGCTGTAAATTCTACCAAGTACTGTAACTGACAGAAACACCAGAATAGTTTGTGACCGGGCCGCACTGACTTTATCTCCATACTGCGGTTGGCAAGTGTTCGTTTTTGGGCTTGTTCTATTGAACTCCTGCCCGCAATGATTCACTTATGTTTTGAGGGGAAATTGTTTTCCTGTGATGACTGGAAACAAGAATATTAAACAAAGTCTTTCCTGAGAGACGTGTACAGTGAGATAACACGATAATGGCACCAGAGAAACATCAACTATAAGTTGGATTTTAGGAAATGCGTATAAAAAATGTTGTAGTGAAACTACAGTAGCTGTCTCTGCAGAGAGGAACATGCTGACAGAACATTTTGTGCGAGTTCTCCGTGACAGTGTGACTTGTGTTTGACGTGAGGACTCACTCTGCGAGGAGAAGGTGCGAAGGTCCTGATTTTAAAAGTGAAGACGCCACAAAGAAATATTAGATAAGGCCAAGTTTGAATTATGTCTCTCTGACAGTGAGGCCAAATCTTCTAATTCCCCCACTCTGGGTGTCTACTGTTATTGTTTTGTGCCAGCAGGAAAATGTGATGTATACCGGTAACAGCGCTCATGAGTCACTTACTACATTTCCTGTTTGTGATAGCCACATTTTAGGAGTGTTTCCTCGTTTCACCGCTTTCAGCACACGATTACACCTGTTTCTGTAAACTTATCACAAGATATGATATGATTATCATGGGATCATTATCATCATGTGATATATTTGATTCAAGGAAGTTAAATAAAGTGATGATGAGGTAATGCTTGCACCTCCAAATACTTGATGTCACTCAAGCCGTAATGTGTGTAAAGAGAACATGTGGCATGCTGAAAGGAGAAAGGAGAAGAAAATCCCTTGTTTTTGATCCAGTTTTTTGTCAGTAATGGGTTACCTTTCATTAAAACATCTGAAACAGTATCACTTTTAATGTAGGCCAAATATACAGTTGCAGCCTCCAAGCTATACCACTTGTTTTGTGAGAGTATCTCAACACTTCAAACAAAGGTTAATAGTTAAGTTGACACTTTTTTGAAAGTCATAATTAACACAAATGCGTCCTCTCCTGTTGTGCTCAGATAAAGCAAGAAATGGGCTCCATCCTTCAGTTACTGCACCCACTGAGCCAGGAACTGAACAGCTCAGGGAGGTCAGAGGTCGTGGATCAACCGGAGGATCTGCAGGCCGTGCTTCAGCAGCTGAAGGGAGTGGCCCGAACCTTGGCACAGTCGTACAGCCCTCAGGTAAGAGATAGTTACACAAAATGAGCAACTGGGGCAGGAGAGGAAATGCAAAACAAAAGGCTGACCTTGTTATTTGAAACCACAGTAGGACGGGAACATTACACTGTAGCTCTGCACTGTTTTGAATCATATATCATTATCGTCTACATAATATACATATATACTCTATATATATATATATATATATATATATATATATATATATATATATATATAAGAAAGCATATATATATATATATATATAATTCCCAGCTCTAAAGTCTGTATATGTCCTTTGTGTGTTCTGAGTTTGATGAATAAGTCTGCTAGATAGACAGGCTAGAAACACAGTGTGTATTAGCCGTATACTCTTTTAAAAAGATTTTTAAAAACATTTGTGGGACAGAGCAGCACACTTGTTGTTTTTTAAATACAGCTTATGTAAGAGAAGAAGATATTTTAATAGTACATAAAAACGTGTTTTTTTGTATTGTTTCACTGTTGTTGGGAGACAACCTTGCAGCTCTAAAATGTAGGTTTTTATGACTGTACTGAAAGTGGAATAACATCCCCGCTTTGTCAAATCACGGTTCCAGAAAGTATCCTACTCACATACCACATTCATGAATTTATTCACAGTAAGCCTATCTACCCCCTAGTGTCTGCAAGAGGCACCATAGTGTCGACACACTGAACCATGCTGAGGCTGTGTCCTTGTTTATGCAATGGATGCCAATGTATTATTGCAATTGATAGCTTATATGCTTCACTAGGCCTCTATTTGCCACAAGCGAGCATATACAATTGTCCAGTTGTGTCTCACGGTGTTTGTATTCCATTCAGACCAGTAACAGGCGTTTATCACTGTAACTAAATATTCCTGCCCCATCCCCTTCCTCCCTCGGACCACCATGCAAATAGACCAACGCAACAGAAACTCCTTTTGGTGTACATTTCTGAGAAATGCACAGCAGACACCTGATCTCTCTGTTAACGTCTCCGTCCCAGGAGCTGAATCGAGCTTTTGTCGACAGGACGGGTGATCAGTGTGGGAATCCGAGCGCAGAACAGGAGCTGAGAGATCAGGTAACCCAGTGATGAACGAGCACGTCTGTCGGGGAAGAGCAGAGCCCACAGCCCCATTATTTTAGGATTTGGCTGTGTCGGTACAGACCTCGCTGCTGTTACTGTAATCGTCTCACAGACAGACTCACTGACCATTGAGAGCATTTTTACTGGAGATATATTTTCAAGTTTGATTCTTTTTTGCCTCAGAAATTACTGCTTGCTACCAGCTTTAATTGGCATAAATTATATAAAATTATTCAGTGCATGACCTACAACTTGTAAACTCTGTACGTGAATTTTTCACTGTAAGTCATTGTTGTAGCTTTATAAAAGGTTAAATCAAGTGTGTGGTCAAGTATAACACCTGAATTAGTTTATTCACCAATTACACCAAAGTATCTTTAATTTTTATTTTATCATATTGCGGTTTGACTCATTGTCACTTAACAAACAATAAATGTGCAAAACACATGCACATCTTTCTTGAAAAAAACAAACAAACAAAAAGCAATAACAAGACTGTTAAAGGCTCACTTTAAAATTTGTATTACAAGTACAATGTTTCAAACCCAAAGTGGCTCTTCATAAGGTACAGAGGAATCAAAAGATTAAAAGTAATAAAAAAATAAATTTTAACGGGAACATGTAACAGTCCTTGGAAGGCAGAAACCATTTTAGTGCAACAACAATGCCTCTGTTGTTGTTTTAAACAGATAAACAGATATATACAGTAAGTTAAACACAGTTCATTTCTTCCTCCTCCAGAACGTCCAGCTGCAGCAGGAAAACGCTGAGCTGAGGCAGAAGCTGCAGAGCGTACAGGAGCAGGCTGAAGTCGTCCAACAGGCCATCAGAGACCGAGATGAATCCATAGCCAAGTGAGAAGCTCATTTTTTCCTCAATATTCTCAAAGAAAATTATAATATCCAATATATCCAGACGCCTTTTGACAGCATTTTTTTGTTTACATGTTTGTTTTACAAGACTTTTATCTAGAATAATTCTGCAGATTTGGGGTTGAATATTCTGAAAACAATCAATGAATTACTGTCAGGGGATCAAAAAGAGAGACGGTTATTCATTGATTTCTTATAGAAAAGCTACTCTTGCAGCCATAGTAACGAGTTTGAACATGACATTTCTTGTATATGACTGTGATGTGACTGAAGAGGTTTCATTATTTCTCGGTAGGAAAAACCTGATGGAGGCCGAGTTGGTGAGGAGTAAAAATGACATGATGTCCCTGAACAACCAGTTATTAGAAGCCATCCAGCGTAAACTGGAGCTGTCACAGGAACTGGAGGCCTGGCAGGTGGGGTCCCTTTTTTCTCTGTTGAGCTTTTTGTCCCTCCCATGCAGTCTGCTGTATCATAAACCACCTTAAATCATCTCTCATGCTGTCTCTTTGTCACGCTGTCTTGACTCCCTTGCAATCTGTGAGCACATCTCAGATCCTTACACCCTTAACATCTGCATCATAACTGACAAAGTCACTTTTTGAGGCAGGCTGTCTGTAGTTTTAGTGATAATTTGACAAGACAGGAGATGGATGTATCTCAGTTTGGTGTCCTCAGTGGGAGGTCAGGCACAGACGCAGCCATATCTCTCTCAGCCCTGTCAGTTTGGAGGGATATGAACGGCAGGTGTCTCTGTCTACGAGTCCTTCTGCTGCTGAGTCACTATGCCAAGCCGAGCCATCTGCCAGAGGGTCTGATCTCTCGGGTCCTGATGAAGATAATGCAGATAATATTTGAACCAAAAACACATTTTTCATTCATTCACTAGAAAGTGCTACATGTTCGTTATAATAATCAATTAACCTCGATAACAATCAAAAATAATCAGTAAAAATATTCCTTTGGATTTCTAATGCTAAAATATAAATGTGTATGTGCAGATACAGACAGGTGTATCAGAGGCGTGACGACACACAAACATCAGTCTACAAATAATAATTATAATTCCTTATTTACAGATGGAAGAAGTGCACTTGCAGTGATCGGTCCACAAATAAAAACTGTTAAATAAATCTACAATATTTACAAGCCATGTACAAATCAGCTACACTGAGCAGAATAGTTCATAGGAACAGAGAAAACAGTTAAGTGTAGATCGTGAAGGCATGATACTATAATATGGTTTGTTTTAGAAGTCACTCTCATGATTACGTTTAAAGCCTTCTATGGTTTTGCTCCATAATATATTTCTGATCTTTTAACTTATTGTACGCAAAGAACCCTAAAGTCTGACAACTACCGGTACTACTCCAACACCCCTTCAGTATCAGATGAGCTGAATCTGCGCTACCTTTATAAAGCTTTTTGACAGGTCCTTGAAATTCTTGTAGCATTTTATTTGTGTAAATCTGGTTTCGGAAGGTGCTATTGATAGCTGTTGATATTTTTTAATTTTTCTTATTGTCAACAAATCTCATGAAAAAACAAACCAACAATCTCTCTAGTCCATCTCTCAATACTTTACGAATTCTGCAGCCTGTCTGTGGCTCTCAGCTCTGAGCCCATTGGTTCCTACTGAAGAATCAAATCTTTAAAAACAGGTCACAAATGTATAGTTTTAAAACAGGGTCAGTAATTTCCTAAAATAACTGGGCACTGTAGTTTTTGTCAAATGTTAAAGGAGGAGGAGTAAATAGTTAATTTGTTGGGAACTATTTTTAGCAAAGGATTAATACACATTTGGTGATCTAGTGAGTATTTACAGCAGCAGCATAAACCACAGTGCCCATGTTCATAGTAATGAAGGAACATGTCACCCATTACAATGATGTGTCTCATTGATGTGTCTTTAATAGTGGAGATCTAAGGTACAGAGGAACATGCAACAGTATATCAGGGTTGGCTACACACACAGTACTTGTTAGTTTTAATGATATGGGAGACATGAGACACCAGACTGAATCCCTGCTCCTCAGACTTCCTGCTCATTTCCTCTTCCTCCCCACCTTTCCTCAGGACGACATCCAGATCATCATCAACCAGCAGCTCAGGTCCCAGCAGCAGTCGGAGCTTCCTCAGAAGAAGTCCACCTCCAACGCCATGTCCTTCTTCCGCAGGCCCAGCAGGACGCCCTCCACCTGGACACGCCAGCCCTCCACCTCCTCCACCTCCTCCTCCACCTGGAGTTCAGACGCTAATCAGGACAAAACCCAATCCCCCTGGAGGGACTGGTTAAGACGGGGGAAAGGGGCACAGTATGGCAAATAATGGACAGTGAGTGCTATACCCTCCTCCTGAGTGCTGAGGATGTGCCAGGAGGACACGTCAGAGTGCAGCTTCCCGTACATCTTGTGTGGTGAAAAGAAGCTGTGAAGACACTTTTAATTCAGTGATGAACAACAGAGCCACTACGGACAAAGACTTGTCAAATAGACACGTGTACACATTTCACTGAGAGGCTGAGCCTTCCTAAAATCTAAACTGTGACGACCTGGAACACTAGCATTTTCACAGAATTACATTGGAAAGGTTTGCTTGAGACTGTAAATATTGTGCCTTATTTTGTAATATTGTGAACGTCTTCATGTCTGAGACTTTATATGGTATACATGATAGGTGTAGATCAGCGGAGAGTATTTGTTCAGATTATTTAACGTCACAGATCAAAGAGAAGGAGAAGTACGGTCAGGAAATAAATGATCAAACAGTTTGTAATCGTTTGTAATTGTACTGATGTTTGTCAGTAGTGAGAAGTTGCATTTTTTACTGTCAGTTTTGCTCAAAAGCTAAACATGTAAAAATGTTGATTGTATAAGAAACACTGTATGTCTTTGTGTACACTGAGAAAGCTGTTATTTTTTATAATTTTGTTTTTTTGCTCTCTGAATGATGACTTGGTGTGGTATGCGTCACACATGTATGAGTATGTTCTGTGTTCAATATTAAAGCTGTTTAGTACAAACTGTGTTGTTTCCTAACTTGTCTGACTGACCACATCTGGAATGACTGCTGGATCATTGCATAAAACATCAAATCATCCTTTCAGGGTTTTGTGTTTTTGACGGTTCGTGTTCATAATGTTAATATGATAAACTGAAAAGGGGAGAATCGGGCAGCTGACAACACAGCTCGACCAGTAGCAAGAAACACCTAAAGATGTGCGTAAAGAAAACTACTCAATTCAGAGCAACAATTATTTACTCAAGGTGACCTAGTTCTAGAAAAGTAGTAGTTGATCAGTTTTGTCTTTGTTTTTAATCAGGGAACTGAAAAATTATTTTTTTTTCTATTCTAATTTTCTTCTGTAAAATATCAAAATGCAGCACTGGCCCCAGGATGACCATTTACTGAGATTGTTTGAGAAATACACAAACTGAAAACCAGTGACTGCATTGTCCAAAGTAGGAGATATACTCAATATGCAGAGCCTTTAGAAAATATTCAGACATTTTGCTCAAACCCAAACTACAACATCATAAACACATTGATAAAGAACAGAGGAGAGGGCCACACATCATCTGCAGACACATCTGCAAAGCTCAGACAGCTTCAGCCTGTTTGTCAAGAGACCCAGTCAGAGATGCAGTCTGCTGCTGCCCTCTGCTGACGGTCAGCAAACATCAGAGAAAAAGCACAGTCCAAGAAGATTTAGCAGAAAGGACAACCGACCTCACACAGCCAGTGCAGTCTCACATTTGAGAAAGAAAGAAAGAAAGAAAGAAAAGTTGTTCTCGACAAATGACACGTATTGAGCTCTGAATACAAGTGTTGGCAAGTCAAAGTGTTATTATAATTTTTTAATTTTTGAAAAATCATTTTCACTAAATTTAGTTTATTTTTTAACCAGGCCCAGAAATTACTAAAGATAATTTATCTTTTATATATTGTTCATCCTGGTGTGCATAAGGCCTTTTTTAAACAAACTAAGTCAAGTCTATATCTCCCAAAATATTATTCAGATATTCTTTAAAAATGTACATGCACTTTCTCCCATTTTTTCCATAACAAATGCAAATAGTATCTTATCTGATGCTTATCTTCGTTTTTATATAACTGTCAAGAATTATTCCCACAACTATGTATTGTGAATGTAGTTTAAACGTGGGGAATATTAGATTAATCTTTATTACTATTATATTAGTATTTAGAGTTGCATACGTTCACTATCTACAATACTGTCACACAGAGATGTTGTTTTATTAACCCGTTTTAGATCATGTTTTCATGTTTTGTAAAAAAGTTACTCAGCACAGCAGACCATCCGTCTCATTTTGATGACGTTTACAATTTCAATATACTGAGGAACTGCTACTGGTTTCGTAGAAGCAATTTTCTAAATCAGAAACACACACTTCTTCCCGTCAAACAGGTACGACAACCCTCTTTATCGTTTGCATACGTTATTTAGACTGATAATACACGAAATCAATAGAACAGTTTATAAAATCAATGCTGAAATAGAGTCGTGGTGACCCCATGACAGCTTAGCTTGCTACTCCACAATCTAGCTAACTAGCTAACTAGCCCCGATGCAGGACGGTCTACTACTAGCTAACCCTCCTAGCTAGTTAGCAAACTAGCGTCAAGTAGCTAAAGCTGCTACTAAATTGCTAAACGGGTGACATGGCACTTTCGAAACAGCGTAACAGTGGCTAGTTGGAAAGCTAGTTCAATAAAGTAACACGAGTTATGACTGTAAGGTGCGTAACCGAGCTGATTGGTAACCGTGACAACACATTGTAACGAGAAGCCGCCGAGGACGTGAGCACTGAACCAGCACAGTCCAGCCAACGATAATGACAGCCAGTCCATATGTTCACTGCTCCGTGTCAGACTGTTAGCAGGAGTAGTTGTTTTATTGATTTTTTTTCTGAATGTCATGCCAGAAAGTTTCTAACATCGTCAGAAGCGGTTTCTCATAATCAACAAACCATATTTGCCTGTCATATCTGTCCCGTGTTATCTTCCGAGGGGAAACAGAATCTAACGGGCGACTAGTATTGAATAAGGTACATCCAACAATCATCATGATATGCTGTATGACATCTTGTTCACTCACAAAGAGGTCGCATTCATGTGAGTCCCTGCACAAATCGGCATACTTGGAAACAGAAAATAGACAGTCAGTATTAAACTGTCAAGTCAGAGGGGAAAATCATATTGTGTAAGGAAATAAATCAAGAGTGAAAACAGTAGGGTCAAGCAAGAAAATAATACATTCAGTCCAAAGTAGAGTTGGTATGGTGTGAAGAAGAGGAAGAAATTGTAAAGAGGATGTAATAATGAGCAGATTGAAATTAGGACAAAGTAATCTAAATAGTACTTTTTACGTTAATGGAAAAACATCCGGCAGTTTATTGTGATCAGTAATAAGAGATAGTAACAGTAGAGCATGTCCTTACAAAATGCAGAAAATATGAGATGCAGAGGCAGGAAGTGTTTGCACAATTGCACAGATGAGGACTATTAGAGGCTAGTGTATGAAGTACACTAGAGTGTGGAGGTTCGTGGAGAGGGCAGAAGACATCCATATAGATATTTGAGGACAACTGAACTAAATAAACGACTGTAGGAACTGGGCAATGAGGGGCATTAAATCCCAGAGGCCGTAATGCAACATCAAGGATGCCGGCTGCCTTAAGAACCGTTTCAATATAATGCTGACTTTAAACAACTCTGCTACAGAAAAAGAAGAAGAATTGCATGTATTATGGCACATTTTGATGTAAAGAATTACAGACAAAGTGTTGTGGTGGCCTGGAGACACAAGTTCCAGTTCATTTGAATGAAGTGATGATAAAAAAAGCTACCAAGCTGTTAATGATTAGGTGCTGAATTTGTGCAGCTCTGCATTTTACTGAAAGGATAAGGTGGTTATGATTTCATGTGTATGTGGAAATATACTTTACATGGTCACTAATCCCTTACTTGGATATTGTAAGTCTTATTCCATTGCCACTTAGTTGTTGTGTCCACATTGCTCCTTAAGGCTGGGATCTTGGATGGTATGAGTGTTGAGCCCCAGTGAGATGACAGACCAGGGCAACAACAACCAGAACATCTCCTGCAACCCCTTCGCTGCCCTCTTCAGCTCACTGGCTGATGCCAAGCAGTTTGCATCAGGCCAGAAACCACAACAACTGTCTGCAGAACCACCACGTGAGTTATCAGAGCTAGTGCAATCCTCTATTAAGAAGTATAGTCAGTGCTCATGTGGATCGATAAGTCAAAATGCAGTTCTTAACAAAATGCATATAAATACATAAATAACATAATATCAGTGTTAGAGAAGCATCAGCGTTTTTTAAATGTCTTGTCAGTATAGGTCATACTAACATCTGGCTTACATGTATCCACATGGCTTCATACTCACCCTCTGTGTCTTGTATCACAGTGGAGGACTCAGGAGAGAGCCAGTCAGAGTCAGAAAACTCTGTGTCAGACAGCGTTGATGACAATGACGACTCCGTGGCAGAGATCAGCCGCTCCTTCCGGTCCCGGCAGGAGCTGTGTGAACAGCTCAATGTCAATCACATGATCCAGCGGATATTTCTCATCACTCTGGACAACAGTAAGTAAAAGGAGAAAAATAATCAGCCTTTGATCTGTAACTTAGGTTTATTGAATACATGTTGGACCCGTTAATATGAGACAACTGTCACAGCTTAAACTCTGGTTGTCATTGTGAGCAGAGTTGTATTGAAGTTCCAAACACTTTACTGATAAACCAGAGAGTCTCACTTTTGTCCGGTAGGTTAAATTACATTTATACATCAAGATTATTAAATTAGTTTTCACCTCTAATAGAGACGCCTTTCAACTTGTGTCCAGTCACGCGTTGACCCATTCAGATACATTGCAGATGCAGGTTTGACCCACGTCATAGTGTCGGTCTGAATGGGGTGCTACAAAAAAACCTTCACATTACGTCATTAGGCACAATATAGAGTGATAGCTGGTTTTTATTTTGAACAAGTTTTCTGATTAAGAACACCAATAGCAAGATTATTTCTGTTTGGACAATGACTGACCAGGGTTTCGGTCTAGTTTCTGGTTTATAAACATGTCCACAGACTGAAGGTGTGACAGAGAAGTGTCACACCTTGTGATTACTGTATATCCACATACGGCACATACAAGACATTCCACCTGCATGATTTGAATATCAAAAGTCAACAACAAATACCTGGTAGGAATACACAAACGCATCCACAACTGTAGTTCCATGTGCATTGCTTCCCCTTTTATACCAAAGCTGAACAGTGTGAGGCCAGTGTAAAACCCTGGGTGTGAGATGGGGGTTGCAGAGTCAGGTCAAGTAATCTATGTTGACCCTTTTACATTACCAGAAAACCATTTTTCCCTGAGGTACTTGCTTCAATCTGCAAGGGACATTAGACAGACAGACAGGTGTCTGATGTAACTGTGTTGTATCTAAATAGTAGCATAGTCTGTCTGTTCTGTTGTTCGGTGCAATATTGTTGGTAAGTTTCCAGTATGTACTGCAACAAATGACTCACCACCCTTTAAGACAATACAAAGACCTTGCACACTGTGAAGTCTCGCTGTGAAGTCTGACTGTGGGTTGGCTGGGTCTCTCTACCACAGACTGCACTGTCATGGTGCTCAGGAAATGCAGGCTAAAAGCCCCCCTGTTTTCACATAGAGCCTTTTAATGGATTCCTCTGCCACCTCAGTCTGAAATAAACCAGAGTGAATACATGCTGTGCGTTTAATCCTCCCGTGTCTTATTTATTCTGATGTTGATGTTAATTCTGTTGATTTATTTCTCAACTACAATTAATCCAGTATTCATGCTTTGCTTGGTTTAAGCTTCATGGGTTGTTATGTGCAATATGATTTGAGCAGGCTTTATTTCATGGACCCTGGTTTTATTCTCACTCCTAGGTGACCCCAGTCTGAGAGGAGGTAATGGGATCCCTCCTCGCTGTGTTTACCTGGAGGAGATGGCTGCAGATCTGGATGGACAGGACTGGCTGGACATGGACAACATAGAACAGGTCAGATGGCAACAACATGTTTTTCACTCTACTCTTCCCATGTCTTGTTTCTCTCCTCTCAATAAACCACTAAATGTTTGGTATAATTGGTATCCTCCAGGCGCTGTTTAACCGTCTGCTGCTGCTAGAGCCAGGAAACCACCTCATCTACATGACGTCATGCAGCGCTGTTAACCTGTCTGCTGACCGTGATGCTGGAGAGAAGTGTGCCATCCCTTACCTTTTTGCTTGTTACCAAAGGGCCAAAGAAGAGGTGCGAGTTTTTCCTGCAGGACTGTAATTGCCGCACTTAAATGCAACTATTTTTAGAGCTTGCCTGCTGTTAAAAGACTATTCTCGGAAATTGGAACATAAAAATAACCCATTCTCTTCCATAATTCAGTGACTTGATTATCTGTGCACCAGGTGACGAAGGTACCGGAGAAGTTACTGTCGTTTGCCGTTCGCTGTAAGAACCTGACAGTTTCTAACACACAGACGGTTCTGCTCACCCCGGAGATCTACATCAGCCAGAATGTCTACGAACAGCTTCTGGACCTGCTGCTGGAAGCTTTCAGTGGAGCACGTAGGTTCAGGATTGGGCCAGTTTAGGCCTGACTGTTTCCTTCCTCGTGTATTTGTTTTCTCCCTGGTTCCTTTCTCACTTTTTTGTCATGTTATTTCTCTTGTTGTCTTTGGCAAAGCTTTGCCTTGAATTTTCTCGTCTCAGTTTCTTACAAAGTCACTGTGTTTCAGAACCCGAGGAGGTGGTTGAGTTTGTGGAGGAGGCCATTGCTGGCATCCTCTCCGACCAGGAGGTGCGTACCTTCGCGGAGGTGATAGTACCAGTGTTTGATATCTTCCAGGGACGCATCAAAGACTTGGACCTGTGCCAGCCTCTCCTCTACTCCTACCTAGATGTTCTGCTCTATTTCAGCCACAATAAAGATATTGCCAAGGTCAGGAGACACACAGGGATGTTTTCAAATGTTGTCGTAAATTTGCCTACTTACAGCAGCTGTTAATTTCAGTCTTCGCTACTAATGAAGTGATATGCAATAATATACAGTAAGCACAGAATCATAATCAGATATATTGTAATGGCATAACGTTTCACAGTGCTACCTAAACCTTTCATGTTTCTTTAGTGCCCCTAACATTTCAAATCCTTCCACAGTTATTCTTTTCTTTTCTGTTTTTGTAGGTGTTGGTGGAGCACATTCAGCCCAAAGACCCAGCTAATGGTTTACAGTACCAGAAGAGCCTACTGGGGGCAGTGTTAAGTATCTCCTGCTTGTTGAAAACCCCAGGTGTTGTGGAGGGACATGGCTACTTCCTGAACCCTTCCCGCTCCAGCGCCCAGGAGACAAAGGTCCAGGAGGCCAACATCCACCAGGTAAACAGATTATCTTTGTTTGATGTTCTTGTTTTGTTTACATTTTTTTAAATGAAACCATATCCTGATTGTCAAACTACTCATGTCTCAGAGCTAATCATCTTTACTCCCCTTGTGTTGCAGTTTATGGGACAGTTTCATGACAAGCTGCACCAGGTCTTGAAAAACCTGCTCCAGCGATCTGGTGAGACGCGCCACTTGCTGCTCTCGTGGTTGGGCAGCTGTCTGCAGGCTAACGCTGGCCGGGCCAAGATATGGGCCAATCAGATGCCAGAGATCTTCTTCCAGATGTACGCCTCAGATGCATTCTTCTTAAACTTGGGTGCAGCACTGCTGAAGCTGTGCCAGCCCTTCTGCAGGCCACGTTCGCCCAAACTGCTCACCTTTAACCCTACCTACTGCTCTCTCAAAGAGCTGAGCGAAGAAGAAAGGCGCAATCGCAACGTGCATGCAAGAGGTTAATATATGTGAAAATGAGTGTCAATAACCCTTCCCTTTTACCATTTTAAATACATTATCAGTATTAATGCAGCAGCTCTGGTATTTGTTTTGCTTTTATAAGTGGGTTTATAACAGTTTTTACAGCATTTGTTTTAATAGCAGTAGTATTTTCCAAGAGTATACATTAAATTTCATGACTAAATGATCCCTTTTATCTTACTAAAGGTCTCGACAAGGAAACCTGTCTGATCCCTGTGCCCCCTCAGCAGCCGGTGGAGTCTGCACAGTCCTACAGCCTGCTGACTGAAAACCTCATCCTCACACAACTCACCCTGCATCTTGGCTTCCACAGGTACATACCTTCAAACAAGCACCAACATAATGTCCATAAAGGTATTAATGTGTTTCACAGATCCCACAGAAATGTAGTGTACTGTATGTTCCTCATGTTAGCACCATATGTCAGCATTAACCCGTGTTGTCTTTGTTCTGTTTGTGTCCATGCATCTGTGTGCATGTGCAGACTCCATGAGCAGATGGTGAAGATGAACCAGTCTCTCCACCGGCTCCAGGTGACATGGCAGGAGGCCCAGCGAACAGGCAACCCAATGTCGGAGCAGCTCCTGGAGCAGTTTGAGCGTCTGATGATTGTTTATCTGTCAACCAAAGCTGCCACTACGCAGCCTGCCATGCTGCAATGCTGCCTTAACCTCCAAGCTTCCACCGGTGCACTGCTGGTTCAGCTTGGCATGGGAAACCAGGGGCCTGAACATGTAGCACTCAGTTTTCCCCTGCCCTCCCTACAGGATACTATGCTGTGCTATGTACCAGGTAGGGCAGATCTTCCACTACACTACAAATACAGTGAAATAGAAAACCCAGCTTTAGCTTTGATCTTCTTTTTTACCTCCTAAATTGGAGCATGTGAAACAGTGTGTTGTGTGAACCAATGCTGCCCCTGCCTCATAATAATTCATAGAAACATAATTTGAATGTAACAGCCCTTTTCACCTGATGTTAGCCAGCATGTAATTCATATTATTTCAGTCCAGGTTATTCTCAAAATTCAGTTTTTAATAAGGTTTTAGTTATAAAACGCTGCAGGGTTCGGGCTCAGTGAAAAATGTCAGTTCAAATACTTTCGGACCTGATTTTCAAGTCTCTAACTCTGGTTTACATACAACTGATACTACAAAATGTTTTTTAATTACTGCAGCTGTGCATGCAAGGTAGTAGTGATTAGTCACTTGTAGTACAGTTATTCATTCATGGTGAACATTCCTACATGTGATAGTCGTTACTTAAGTGTGTCTTTTGTTTTTTTTGTTTGTCAGAGTTTTTTGCAGAGAACATGGGAGATTTTTTCATCTTCGTGCGTCGATTTGCAGACGATGTTTTGGAGACTTCTGCAGAAAGTCTGGAGCAGATCCTTAACTTCATCACTGTCTTCATGGGTAACGTAGAGAGGTACATGACTTGACCTATCATATCAGTGATTGTGGTCAGTTGAAAGGAAGAATTGTTAGGCCCAGTGGGGTTTGAATGGTGCAGGCCATCTTGGAAGTGTTCACATATTGCTTCAATCCCTCCTGTCCCGTTATGCACAAACAGGATGAAGAACCCTCATTTAAGAGCAAAGCTGGCAGAGGTCTTAGAGGCGGTGATGCCCCACATGGAGCCGGTGGCTCCTGGTGCTGTTCAGCCAATCGTGTTCCAGCGAGAGAGAGTCTTCTGCTCCTATAGACATGCACCTCAGCTGGCCGAGGCCCTCATCACTGTGTTTGTCGACATTGAATTCACAGGTGAAGCCAGTTGTTCCCATTCAAGTGAATGGGAAAGTGTGTCCAAACATTTGACTGGTACTGTACATCCATTGATTGCTTAACAGGTGCTGTCACAAGTGTGCACACTTAAAAAGAACCTGAAAAAGTCTGTCTTTGATTAAAACGTCATGTAACACTCACAAAAAGAAATAAAAGAAAAACTGACTCTTGGGATCATTAAGGATCTTTTTCTAGTCAGGTGAAACTGTTAAGAGGTTGGATTGTGTGTGAACACCTGTGTGTGTGTGTTCTGCAGAAGCTGGATGAAGTGAAAACAAAACTACGAAGGTAGCAATGAAGCATGTTTGATTTTATTTGGTTTTCCTCTCTTTTTTTCAGGTGATCCTCATCAGTTCGAACAGAAATTCAACTACAGAAGACCCATGTACCCCATCCTTATGTACATGTGGGGCAAAGAGAACTATAGAGAGAGTATCAAGGTAACAAGAAACCAAAGTCTTTGAGATTCTTCATCCAAGTAAACTGTTTTCAAAACAGTGGTATGATGTTTTTTTTAATTATTTTTCTGTGTGAGTTTGGTGTGGTCTTTATGTGGTTGCTGTGAGACTGTTTGGTTGCATTTGAGAATCCTCAAAATCTAATCCTGTTCCAGTCATGTTGTTTGCTGTCTCAATAGCTAGAAACAAACTCCTTAAACCCCTTTCTTTAAGAATATTCTCACCTAAAAATTCACTCACCTGAAGGTTTAATAATAAGTCTATAAATGTGTGTATCCAGACCACATACTCTTGAACCGGGATGGCAGTATAGGAAAAATATAAATATGGTGTTAATATTTTGTGGTGGGTGTACATAAACATCTTTATTGGCTATGTGGTGCATTATGGAGTTTATGATCGGGCAACTTCATCAATAGCATATATTGATTTTTGGTGGCAAGATCAGCAAATAATCTCCTCCAGAAGCCCTCCATTTTCCCTCTCTCTCATCACATCTCATTCAAATGGTTTTCTAGTATGAGAGGAGTAGCAGTGAGGAAAGGTGGAATAAAAGAGGAGGAAAGAAAACGCCCTGGGGTGTACTTTAATAGCCCTGTGATGGAGTGGTAAACTGTCCAGGATGGTTCATTATATTTCACTCAGTGCATGCTGGGATAGGCTTTGGCTGCTTGTTACTACCCTCAGTAGCCGTAAGTGTAAAGGCAATGAAGGAATGAATGGGGGGCAAAAACAGGCATGCAGGGTTTACTACCAGGTGATTATATATTGGGAGACTGTAGTTTATAAATCAGATTGATCCCAATGTGCTCCTCATTTAGTCTGACATCTCTTGTTTCAGCATTTGGCACACTATGCGTCTGAGAACCTGGAGGCCATGAACCCCCCTCTGTTCCTCAGGTTCCTCAACTTACTGATGAACGATGCCATCTTCCTACTGGATGAGGCCATTCAGGTAGGACTGATGAGTTCACCATCACCCATACATGCAACACTTTACACCAATTCTGGCACATAAGCTTTTCCATCACAGTACTATTATGTAGTATATAGAGTAAACTACCATTATGTTTTTACTTCCAGTTTGTTGTGGTGCTCACTTCACATGTAATTGGTGGTAAAGGTTAGCTTTGCGTAAACACAAACCACAAAATACTGGACACAAGGAGGGAATCTGGCCTAGATTTGATCAACTATGGGGATATAAACTTGCTTGCCAAAAATGTTTATTAATTTAAATCCTCAAAATTGATAACTCATTTATTATTTTAGCTGTGTTTTTATCATCGTCAGACTGTCATTTTTTTTTAGCTCATCAAAAGAATAAGACTGATACTCCGTCTTCTTGTGTTGTAGTACCTAAGTAAAATCAAGGTTCTGCAGCTGGAGCGGGATCGAGGGGAGTGGGAAGACCTGGCCCCCGATGCCCGAAGAGAGAAGGAGTCAAGCCTGCAGATGTTTGGACAACTGGGACGCTTCCACAACATCATGTCTAATGAGACCATCGGCACACTGGCCTTCCTCACGTCAGGTCAGGCAGAAAAGATTTGACTCTTGATATGGATTCATCCATTTAAAGTTTGTCTTCATCCCTCCCATGGTTTTTCTTTTATCATTCTCCTCATTTCCAGAGATCAAGGGGATCTTTGTGCACCCCTTCCTGGCTGAGAGGATCATCTCCATGCTGAACTACTTCCTGCAGCACCTAGTGGGTCCTAAGATGGGTGCCCTTAAAGTCAAGGACTTCAGTGAGTTTGACTTCAAGCCCCAGCAGCTTGTTTCTGACATCTGCACCATCTACCTGAATCTGGGGTATGTTGTGATCACTCTTTGTAGAATTGTTAACAATACAGAAGAAACAAAAAAAAAAGAAAAAAGCATCTAGTTGTCTTTTTTTATGTTGTATAATTTGTTTAATCTCATTCCTTTATTGGTGCCAATATCTTCTGGAGAAGAAATAAAGTGGCACACTGCTGAGTACAACCACTGTTGTGGTTTCCAATAAAAGAAATGTTGGTTTCTGTTTTTGGCAGTGATGAGGAGAATTTCTGTGCTACAGTCCCAAAGGATGGACGATCGTACTCTCCTACCCTCTTCTCCCAAACAGTTAGGGTACTGAAGAAGATAAACAAGCCCGGGGACATGATTGTGGCTTTTGGACTCCTTGCTGATAAAATAAAGGTATCATTTGACTTGTAAACTGTTTGCTAGAGATAACACTAGAATACATTTTTGTTTTATGAATCTATGCAGTGGTCACTGTGGTGAATACAGATAGAAACACTCAACTTTTTTGTCATTGTGCCTCTGTTTCAGTCCCATGCAGACAGACAGCAGCAGGAAGAGGAGACGTATTCAGATGCCCCAGATGAGTTCTTGGATCCCATCATGTCCACTCTGATGCTGGATCCTGTTCTTCTCCCTTCCTCCAATGTCACAGTTGACCGCTCAACTATAGCAAGGCATCTCCTCAGGTTAGTTACTTCCTACAGAGCACTGAAATTCTCTTGAGATGATTGTCATTATTTGTCTTTTCTGTGGGCAGAGAAATTGGGATAATTGTGTTTATTGTAATCTATCGTAATCTTATTAAGTGCTATTACTGACCAGTCAGAAATTAAACCTGTGAATGAGACATAAAAACTTGGTGTGCAGGAGTCAAATACGTAACCATTTACTAATTATGTCCTCCTTGCAGTGACCAGACAGACCCCTTTAACCGCAGTCCTCTAACGATGGACCAGATCAGGCCAAACGAGGAACTCAAACAGCAGATCTTACAGTGGCTGGATAAGCATAAGCAGGAGAGGCTGCAGCTGGGACCCAGTGGCTAGCTGGTGATCCCTCGCTGTGATAAACAATGACTGCATCCTTGTTTTCTCTCCTGGCTCACATCTCGCGTGCTCCTCTGCTTCTTGGCCAGTCCATGGTGTGCTTGCCTCTGTGGATTTCCTCTGACTCCTCCGGTCCGACTAACATTGCATTAGCCTTTTCACGCAGCCTTCATGCTCAGTGGATAATCTCTCTGTGACAACAGTCCAGGCAAACTGTAGCCCACCGGCTGGTGACAACTTCAAAATCCATGCACAGTAGCTGTTCGACTCCCATGATGCCCTACAGTAACAATAGTAGGGTAATTCAACCTCTGGTTCCTCTCTCCCTGAATACTGTGTATTAATTAGTTATTATTACAATCAGAACTGTGGCCAGAAGTATCAGTTTCAACAGGACTTGTTGAATGTACTGTATGAACTCATGACTGGCCCTAACTAGATTTTATACTGCAAGGTAAGTATTTTTGGGAACTCTTAAGGCAGAAAATGGATGGAATCGCTTATGATTTGACCTTGATTTCACCTTCATGAAGAATACATTATGCACTGCCTTTGAAAGATCTTGAACACCCTATATTTTAGCACTTTTGGTTAAATCTCAAGCAGCATTGTAAATAAAATCAGCAATTAAAAGTCAAGCATAGGTTAAACTGAATTGAATTGTGTGACTTTTCTTTTAGTGGAAATAATCTAGATTTACTTGGAGATGTTCAAAATGTTGTTCACTGTAATAAGACAACCTGTAGCACAAAACCATACTGTGAAATCTGTATTTGAACATGTATAGATGAATGAAGTGCACCTGCCTTTAATCAAGCACTAATTAAAGACCTCGTTAGGATCTGAGAGCTTGCTAATTAATAGGTTGTTGGATATAAGGATTTAAACTCTTTCAATTACTATACAATAATTACATTAATTTGAAGGACATTTTAGGTTACATACACACGCACACATTTTTTAAAATTAAATCTACCTAAATATGCCAGAATGCATTGACAAAATTGAAATTACCAGCATTGATAGACACTATTGTTCGGTATGCCAATGCAGAGTGGAAAGTGGAGAGGAGCTGCTCACTGCGGTTACAGGTTAATACTAATTGACAGTGGTGTGACGACTCCAGGGGCAATTTGAACAGCAAACACAAAAATTGTGTTAAAAGTGTTGAATCCTTGGAAAAACATTTTTGCTCGCAATTTGTGTCAATTGTAAAATTTAAATATTCCTCAGATTTTAGAAAGCTCCCTTCAGAGAAGACATGATACAACAGTTTCCACCGGCTGAATAGTGCTCCTCATGTCTCAAGCTGATCCTTGTGTAAAATCTGTGAAGTGCAAATGACGGCTCCTGACACAAAAAGGCAAGAAGATGACATTAAAATGCCGCTTTTGATTTTGCAAACTGGAAAAACACAGTGGCTGTTCTGGAAATGTCATCAAATTTCTCCTAAACTATCAACCAGAGTCTGACTGAATAAATCTGAGGTGAAGAATAATTCATATCTACATTGCCTAGTTTTAATAAAATCTTAGTGGTGAAACATGATTTTTGCTTAGATTAAAAATGACAATATTTTCTCTTTATTTATATCAACTACTCATGGTTTAATTTTAAGGTCTTTACAATGACCATATTTCTTGAGATAGAACTAAAAAATGCCAAAATATAGGGTGTTCAATCATTAGTGGCAGTGCACATAACCATTGTCATCCTTTGAATTAACATTCACCAGATTAACTGACATATCCTGATCTAGCATTTTGAACAGATGTTTTGTTGTGTGAAACATAGTGAACTAACGTGGGCAAACAGTTGATCAATAGAACCGGTGCCTAAAACCAAGAGCCTTGCAGTAAATGTCAGCGAATGAGGATCTGACTTGTTTCATACTCTTAAGAGACATAATCATGAGTTTGTTTCTTTAGGGCATATAGGGAGCTGTGGGTAGAATATAAAAGAAAGAAAGATTAGAAAAGGATAACCTGTTTTTTGAGTAGCTTTTTGAATTATTTTAATTCAAAATCAAGTGTGATTGTACAAAATGGCAAAATGTGAGAGAAAGATTACCGTATGTATTTGTTGGCATGCCCTCATACTGTATGTTGAATATCTACCACCTGAATGATTACATGGGTTAAATTATAATGCAATATTTTTGTTTTAACTGTGATTATAAAATGTTTATTTTGGATGTACAGTATGATTAAGAAATAAAACTAATGTGCGTTATATAAGACATTGTTATGCCCTCTTTCAGAAACGTGACAGATTTCAGTCCATTTGCAATCTTTCTATCAGAGCAGAACATAATATCAGTCATGAAATGGATAAACAGAAAAAGAGGACCTTAACAGGCAGGTTTAAATGTAAATGTAGATTATTTACCAGCAGCTGATATTTCTGAATGCCACATGCCACACGCAATAGTGGTTTAGGTAAATGAATTTGAGAACATTTTGCTCTTCCTTTAATAATATCAGCTGTGTCTCCGGTGTCTTTGTGTAGCACACTTCAGTCTCCGTTTTAAGCAGCTTGTATAGTAGTGATGATGTCTACATGTCAGGCAATCTCAGCAACTATATGTGAAATTCTTCAGAGCCAGAGCCTCACATGTACTGCATCTGTATGTACTAACAATTCTCACATGACCTTAAGAGCTCAAAGACATTTGTTATGGGCAACATGAGCTCCCATCTTTGTGCATGGAGCAGTATGTGGTTGTAACTTGCACATCTAGTTAACATCACAAACTTAAACATTTATTTTAACAATTAGCTGTTTCTATTAATGAGTATTGAGAAACACTCAGGTTATAGGAACTACACGTTTGTTACTGGATTGTGTAGTCTTCATCTTTACTAAAGGGACTAAAAGCAGCGGTTCTAACTTTTCCATTGTACTATATACTGTATAGTATATGTTTTAGATATAAACACATTTCAGTTGTCCTGAATATGATCATGCCTTTCAGTATAGTACATTTATTACATATAATTAAACTTTACTTTACATTTACCCTTTGCATATACTTGATGGTAGTTGAACTACATTTTTTAAGTCTTTTTGTAAATGTTTCCATTTGTTTTTATATTGTGCCATCTTATATTTTTTATATTTTATATTGATGAGATGGATGAAGGGCACAGCAGTTTTTAAAAAGACTATTTATCTTGTAAAAAGTGGTTAGTATAAGCGGTGTTGTTGTTAAGTGGGGCAGCAGAGCAAAATTCTTCTCTGTGGTGCAGAATTCACTGCTACGCCCCTGTTTTAATACATAAATACATTTTACACTCTCTGCCTTGCTTTTTCAGTCGCAGTTTGTCTTGCGTTATCTTGGAGTTTGCAGCTTGCAAAAAGCTTTTCACTTTCCTTGTTTAAGAAACCGCACTGCAAGCTAACGGTCTTGTCCAAGTCCTTCCTTGTGATTCAAGTGCGAAGCTCCTTTCCCGGGCAAAGCCCCTGAACCTGATTTGGATTCAGCCATGCAGAGTCTGAATAGGGTCGCTGAGAAAATGCATTGTCGGGGTTTCTTCAGTTCCGCCCCGCAACATGCATAACGATGTGTCGGCCAGTGAGAGCGGAGCGCTGTGGTAGAGGTTGTTTATGTGGAGTGCTGGGTTAGGGTTCCGCCCACCGAGGTATCTCTGATCGCAGGGCAGACAGGCAGAGTGTAAAATGGCGCACAGCTGTCGGTGGCGGTTCCCCGCTCGGCCCGGAGGGAGCAGCAACTCCGGTACCGGGAGGAGAGCGGGCCGAACCAGGGTTACTGCCTCTCTGCGGAGTGTCTCGGGAGCCCACCCTAACGCAGCTGGGCTCGGACCCGGGTTTGATGCTGCACTACAGGTCTCTTCGGTTATCGGGAGCAACCTGCAGAAATTTCGGGATGTTTTGGGGGAATCGAGTGACTCGAGCAGCGGGGAGGTAAGCACAGGACAGGACAGGAGCAGACCGATGGTTACCCGGGAGCATCGTTTGCACAGCTGCAGGGCACGGCTGACTACGTTTCAGATGAAGAGCTAACGGTTACTCTCTGCCCAAACGTTGACCATCTTTTCCTCTCCCTAACGTTAAGTGTGGTTGTGAGGAAACTTGTCATTTCTAGGATGCTCAATTAACTTTGAGTTGGTTGTGTGGCCTTAAACTCTACAGTAACGTGTTATAACGTTAACTTTACTTGGAAACAACACAAACACCAAACGGTTATCAGATTTATGGTCTCAAAAGTCCTACTGGAAAGAAAGTTTTCTTCTCAGTGGAGTGTGAGGACAGGCTACATCCACACAGTTTGGATGAACTGGTGCTAACGTTAGTCTGCTAGCCCGATCAAAACACTGGAGAAATCCTGGTGTTATCTTGTTAATTAAAACATACAATTAACACATAGCATAAATACTGGCACATCTGGTGACTAACGTACACTGTGTAACTAAGCAGTTAGAACTGGTTTACTAGTTAGCTACTTGACATTAGCTTGATGTGAAGCCTTCAGGGCTGGTCATGTTGCCTTCACATTCATGTACATCAACACACAGTAAAAGTAAACGTCCCGTATTACCATTCATATTCATTTCCTACAGTAAAATAGTATTTAAGCATCCGTGTTTATAATAACGACGTTTCCTCGTGGTGTAATAGCACGGGACCTTCAAGATAGCGTGTATTACGTTTGAACACAAGACATGTCAACTTGAAGGAGGCGAGAGTACACAATTGTGGTTTGTTAGTAGCTAACGTGAACTTAGCTGTCTTGTCTGCAACGTCTCCGAGAAAATGCTGTTCATTATTCACTTCATTTGCTTCCAAATTTCTATTAGATACTTTTTGTCAGCTAATTAGCTTAGTATTTACAACCTGAGATAAAGGGATGGCTGTTGGTGAGGTGAGGTGTCAGCCTTCCAGCGAGGCTTGGCTAACATAGCTGATTGGTTAGCTCGCAGGCTAGCTGTCTACATCTCACAGCTAAAACTACACCATTATGTCGTAAGCGATGTTAAAGTTGCACGTTTGCTCGGGAGGTTGCTGTGTTTACCCCCGGCCAGCATATCGCCACGTAACGGGTTAAAGCATCGTAGCTAAAGTTGGTGGAGCTCATACACAAAACTAAATCATTTCCACTGCTGTTTGGTGTTAAGCTAGGACAGCTACCATGCTACGCACTACGCCACGCTAGCCATCGGGGCTATTGCTGATGCATAGGAAAATGGGAGGTGGACATGTTTTCCCCTTCTCTACACAGCCAGCACGTAGCTAGTACCAAAATAATATCGGGTTAATAATGCTTGGAGATGACGTCTGATACACAGCCACATACTTAAAATCATCCTCTTCAGTGTTGAAGTGCTAATAAGAGTATATCGATAGGGTCTGGCGTCTGAATTCGCTTTGGTTTTGTCAGAGAAATGAGACTTGCTAGTGACAGTGCGCATGCAGGGCTGGCTACAATAACAACGAGCCCCTTCTTGACGGACCGTGTGATGTGGGGGTGTGTTCGCCTTAGCGAACTACCATCTTCCTTCTTCATGATGAGCAGCATGCGTTCATTGCAGTGGGAGTACACTGTGTGGGGATGTTTACCACCAGCTCCAGTGCTCCTAGTCTTGAGCATAGACGGAATGCCTATTTGGTTGAAGCACAGCAGTATTTGCATGCATATTAGTTAGGCATTTAGCTATGTTTTTTTTATTCTGAATTTACGCTTTAGTTGTTTGAATCGTGTTTTGGAGATTATAATAGCTCCTATTATAGTCAGACTTTGTAGAATAATGGAAAATATTTCTTGATTTATTTTTAACATTTAAGTTTTATGATATTCTGGAGAAACATTAATTTTATTTGAAATATATTGAACGAATTGCTTCTGAAGTAACTAGTATATAGTAGACTATAGCAGCATTTTGGATGTGTGGAGACAGACTGGAACTTGAATTATATGGAAGGTGCAGACACAGCATGGTGTTTTCATTGATTTTGAAGTACATTTGTACTTTCAATCAATGATTTATGGTGTTTTGGAGAAACACACATTTTACTTGAAATATCAGTTCTGTGTTCAAATGGCTTTTTAAGCGTTTTCAGTCCCTCCCACCCCTACTTTCAAAGACTCACAAATGGATGAGAGTATAACAGTATTTGGGATGTATAGAGACGAAGTGGACCATAAAATCTCAGTGCTTGAATCACATGAAGATTGTGGACATAGCCATCTTTTACGTACATTTGTGCTTTACATCACAGCTTTATGATATTCTGGAGAAACATTTTATGTGATATATATATCATTTTATATGAAACATCATCCTTATAGGCAACTGGCTTTTTAAGCAGTTAGGAGTCGCGTCTTCCCCTACTCCAGTGAATGAGAGTATAGCAGTATTTGGGATGTGTGGAGACAGACGGGACCATTAAATCCCCATGGAACCTGAAGCCTATGGAAGTTGCGGACACAGCATGGTGATTTCATTCAGAGGCTGTGTAGTGCCTGTCTGGCTAGACCAGGGCAGGATTGTTCAGGCTCACTGCAGCCTGCTGAGCTCACAGGGCGACCCTGAACAGAGCGCCAGCCGGACACTTGGCCACCCCTCCTTCCTCCATCCAGGCAGAAAGACCCAAATCCACTTCAGACACACACAACCCCGTCTGAGAGGCAGAGCAACTTTTCTTCTGACAGCTGCCACTTTGGAATGGATTACTAAGCCTATTGCGGTGGCTCAAAAGGGTGCTTGTTGGCTGTTGCTGTCCAAATGAAGGCATTTGTTAGCTTTTGTGTGTGTTCATTTTCTTGATCCGGCCAAATTGCAGTTGGCTTGTTTTGGTGCAGAGTTCAGTCCATGTTGACTTTTTTATACATGTGTGACCTTATCACCCCCATCACCACAACCTCGACCCCAGCCTCACTGTCCACCTAATCAGACTTTGCGTCATTTTCCCTTTTTGTTCTTGGTCCATTATATCTTGCCTTCTGCTGCATCCATTCCACTCGCATATTATTACCAATGTTTAATCAGTCATACAAAAGTGCAGCTGAATAGATGTATCAACCTGAATGTCTCTTTGCCTCACTGGTTTGAGAGAAATAGTGTGTTTGAGCGGAAGGGGCTTCAGTCCAGCAGGTGTTTGGCCTATTTAAATGGAAGACCCCCCCCCATTCTTTTCCCCCCACCCGCTTACCCATCCCCGAGACAGCGTGTGGATTGGAGCAGGAAGCTTTGTGTCTGCTTTTATTCTAGCTCCCACAAAGTGCGGGCGGCTGAAAGAGCACAGGCAGGGATATCAAAGGGTGCGGGGCAACCCCCCTTCTCCCAACGGGACAACGCTGGGAGGAGAATTAGTCACAGACCCTCCCATCCATGGCTTTATTCTGCTACAGCAGAATGCTTTCGGAGTTGCCTGACTGGGAGAAAGGCAGCAATTGTGTCGTCTTTCTTACTCTTTGTGTGTGTGTGGTGGTTGGGGTGTCCCTCAGACTTTATGTCCCTTATTGCACTCAGGAGTAGGCGTGTCTTCTTTGTCTTTATTTTGATTAGAACTTCAATTCACACTGCCTGTTGGGTGGGTAGGAGGGGGTGTGTGTCTGTGGGTGCCCGCCAGCCTGTGTGAGTGTTGGGGTGTGTGTGTGTGTGTGTGAGAGAGAGAGCGAGAAAGACACCATGCACACGTGCCAATCAGTCTGTTTGTCTTTGTCCATTGACTGTCTTTCGTCTCCTTATGTGCGAGGTGTAGGAAGAGGAGGAATCTTGCCTTAGAAAGTGTTTGTTTTGGTCTGTGTGCTGTCGAGCAAATGTGAAACAGTTGCACTCAGTGTTGGGACACTTGAGAAAACAAATGTCCACCTTTTGCTTGGGGCTGACAGGGGGTCACAAAGCAGTACCACTGTGTAATTCACTCTGGTGGAGGAAACAAGATGTTCTAATCAGTGACTAAGAGCAGACGTTAGACTTAAATGTCCTTTGATATTACTCACATTTGCTGCTTTCTATAGCTAATAGTATTTGTTGGAGCGATTCTTGGAATTCCTCTGTGGCCTTTTTGAAGAGATAGTCATCAAAGGGGGCATATAGAAGTATGAGCTCATCATCAATTTACATTCCAGGAAGGGATGAGGCATAGTGTCGGTACTGTAAATCCAAGAGGAAAGCTTCCTGGAATGTGTCAAGAAAATGTTGTTTTCAGACTGGTAGAGAGGAATGACTTCCTAAGAGGGGTTCTCTAGCATCAAACTGACTGACGGGGTCCTAACCTGAAAACATACTCATCTATTTGACACCCCTCCCCTCAGTCTGAGTCACCTTTTCCTCCTCATTACTTGTGCTCATGTTTTCACTGTGCAAAAGTGGGTACTTCTATTTTATTTTTATTGTACTTTGATGTCAAATGAGGTCACATATATTGCACCTACTGCCAGGCCACAGTGGCTCTAATACTTGTATTTGTTATCAAGGGGTGCTTTAGTGATCTATGAATTTAAGGTTATTTAGATTTTGCACTCATTGTATCTTGCAGTTAATAAGGGTGCAATAAATAGGGGGGTGAGGCACGTGTCACATAACTGCAGTGTCTGGGGTTTCAATCTGGCTCAAAACATTTGTCACATTACCCCATGACTTTCCAAGTCTTAAATGTCTGCATAAATGTTAGCGACTTCTGTTTAACATGTAATCTGTGAGAAGTAATACCTTTGAGGTGTTACTGAGTTTTATAAAAGTTAGAGTACAACATGATAAAGAGATTAGTAACATACTAGCAACTGTGACTGATGATGACTGCACAAGTAGTGGATAGTCTTTTCGATAGTGTACACCCATCTACTTTCCAACCTGCATACATTACTTTTTGCTGTGCTATATGAACAGCCCACTACTTCCTTAATGTTGCCAGTTAATATAAATAGCTATTGCAAATTAGTTGCATATCAAGATAATTTGTAGGGGACATGGTCGACTGATCACGATAAGCATTTTCTTTTTTTGTGAACTTGTTCTCTTATCCACTTCCGTCATTTAGTCTGTTTTTACTCCTCCGATTCCACTAAGTTATGGGCATTTTGTGATGCATTACAGCTTTTATGAGCACCTGCAGGCCACAGCTGTGTGCACAAACTCTCACTATAGGACTAACATAGGTGGTTTGAGTTAATTTTAATTAATCTTAGTCTCGGATTCCATGATCGAGTAACTAATTCAAAATGAAGATGCATTTCAGAAAGCCACTTGTTAAGCACAAATAACGTTTCCAGATTATGACCTGGTTTGTACCCAGTCTGGGAAACTGGTCCCTAATCTGCAGCCCATCGTCTATAATCAGTTTGATTTCTCTTAAATGCTGTCTTGAAAGGCAGTAAAAGTCCCATAAACTTTCTCAGTCTGCAGTAGCGCTGTCAAAATGATACAGACGTATACCTCAAACCAAATTCATATCCGTCACATAACTTTGAGGGACAGTCCCTTGCACCTCCTGAAAATAATAATGTTGCTTCCACAATGAATCAGATAAGTTTCCTTTTCTCTGTCTTTTAGTGTTTTATATCACATAATTTATGCATTGATCAGTTATATGATATGTGACAGACCAGCAGGAAGTAAAACTGCTCAGGTTTTCACGGTGAGAGTGACAGCTAAAGCCAGCAAAGATGAAGAAGATCTTGAACAGTTGTGTTCAAAAACATTCTTGTACACTCTTCAGCTGAAGAGATTAAATAGAAAGGAGAAAAGAGAAACTCTGGTCTTTCCAGTAACCTTTATATCCCCTGCATGTTGCAAGGCAAGGTAGTACATGAACCTTACCTTGCTAGTCTACTACAGTGTTTGTTTACTTCTTGAAGTTACCTCCCCGAGCCTGCCCTACTATTGAGCTCATGGTGAGCCTTGTGCTTCACACGCTGCTGCTCTGTGCTCGGCAGCCAGTGGGCGGGAAGCGAGCGAGCAATGAGTGACTGACTGAATATGTGTTTGGGAGCATGGTAGAGAACAGGAATAAGGGGGAGGATAGGGGAGCCTTGTTGTGTGTGCGAGGCCTGTTTAGATTGGGATTTGGCAAGCTTCTGCATGAGCATGTTAAAACCCCAAACCCTTTTCATCCTCAGTGCTCCCAGGAGACGACTGCGCTCCCTCTGTTGTTGATGGTGCATGTGGTCAAGATGCTGCTTCCTTGTCTCTTTTTTCTCTCTTCACCCTCCTCCCACAGACCTCCTCCTTTCCTCACTCTTGTTTGCTTGCTTGCATTGCCTGTGCTCCCCTCCCCCGCATATTCACTCCTATGTTCTGCTTGTTTACATCTTGCTGTGCAGTTCACGCGCAGGGGGTGTGTTTTTTTTCATGTGTGTGGCTGACAGAATCAGGAGGTACATGGGCGCTTGTATGGATGTGCGTGTACATGAACCTGTGCAGTCCGCTCTATGCACTTGCCTCTAGAAAAGCGTGTTGTGATGTCATTGACTGCTACTCGCACTATCACAGCGAGTCAGAGCCCTCCGTTGGTACCCCGCCCCCCTCAGCTCTGCAACAACACCAACCAAGAGCAGCAGCTTGCTCAGAGAGGAGAGGATGCTGGTATTACTGTGAGGAGAGGGAAAGAGGAGAGAGACTGAAAGTGGAGAGAGAAGCGTAAGGAGATGAGGAGTGGAGGATGCTCAGATTAGTATTTCTTGCCAGGAAAAACAGCAGAATTGACTGTCTGTTATTGTTGTTTGTTTATATGTAGAACAGATGAAAGAGACAGTTTTGTAGCACACATTTTTATATTTTCTAATTAGATTCCACAGTGTGACACATTTATGTGTCAGTTATTCACATTGTGACGTGTGTAACTCTTAGCTGGTGCAAATCAGTTTGCATGTAGTCATGTGCACACACTTGCATGGACTACACTTGGATAGCAGCTGCTCTACAAACTGGGCCAACAAGACCTCGACTGCATCCCCACACGCTGCTATAAATAAACATGATGAAATGACATACTCACCTCCACTCTTAAACACACACACTGATTGCGAGAAGTAGTGGCACAGAGAGGATACTGAAGATGTTAATCATCCTCTAGTGATTTCTCTGTTGCACATCTCAAGGCTTTACTGAGGCATGAGAGGAAGAATTGATGTACAGTCTGTACATTACATTTACATTTGCATTTATAATTTCTTGAACCGCCACCATCAAAATGAAGTCATAAAGAAGATTAACTATGGTTAATATAATATGGTATGTTTTGTTGCAAAAGAACATGGCACTTCATTGATTACAGCCTGTTTAATGTGCCAGGTTAGATTCTCAGATGCTTTGTGACACATCATAAGACCCAGTGCGTGACAGGTGATGAGTCTTATCGCACTTGTTCTAAGGTAATAACACCTAAGTTCCCGTTCACACAGAGACATGTTCAGGAGGAAAACTTTGATCTCCATGTGTTTCAGTGGAAGAATGGGACTCATGGCGTGTGATGCAGTCGTGTTTTTTGTTTATGTCATGGAGTGATAGGTGAAAAAGGTTGAAAATGGTTCAGCTTTTGAGCAGACAAAGTCACTTTTGTCAGAATTGGAGTATAATATTGCCAACTATTATAATTGGATGAAATTTGGTATAGACCTTCATGTTGTCTAGATGATGACTCCTGATGTCTTTGGAGATGCCCTTTTATTTAACTAACAGGCCAAACCTTTCGTTCAGCTCAGAAAAGCTCTAAAACTAATGACTAGTGTCCTGTCAGCCTACCATAGCACATTAGTAACATCAGCATGGTAACATGGGAAATGTCAGCACATTATCATGCAAACAAGTTGATATGCTAGATGTTATATTTAAATAGATAATGTTAGCAAAGGTACATGATAAATGATAAACATTTGTGTGTCAACATTCTCAAAACACAGTTTACATTTTTTGCCTCACTAGTGGAAAGGACGTAAGCTGATGTGTAATTAGCATTATAGCCTCACAGGGCTGCTCACATGCTTATAGAATATAGTCCTATTTTTCTTTTGTGTGTCTTTGCCCTGGCTGTCTTTCTAGCTGTCTATGTATGACCAACCACCTTAGCATTTTACTGTTCCCTCAGGGAACTGGAACGATGTGCAATGTGTTAGTCACCCAGTAAGATTTGGTTGTTTGCATTTCAAACTATCTGTTGTGGTTTGAGCCTTCTCCAGCTGCAGGCACATGTCATCCCAAAAGCCAGAGAAACATGAGAACGCCAGAGTAAGCCAGCAGGCGAAAGTGAGATTGAGGACATATAGCCTTGAAGTCCTGGTCTTCATCTGAGTCTGACTTCAAAAATGACTCAAGTGTTGCACATCTAGGCCAACTGACAATTATGTACTATGATGGATGCTGTAAATTTGACTTGTTAACCAACCATTGCTTCTTCTTGTAATGTTGTCATTACAATTGTAATGTAATGTACAATTGTATGGTTACAAAATATTGATTAGTTTTCTTTCTGTTTTCCTTTTTATTGTAGGAAGAAGCGTTTGTAGGATTTGGAACGGTTGCTGAGCAGAAAAGAATACAGAGCCCTTCAACAACCTCTTCAGGTGAAGTTAAAAGTAACTCCTTACTGGTCTTTCAGGGACCTTACTGTCATCTTGCGATGCCTCTGCCTGTACAGGTTGTCTATATGTAATGCTTCCATGCTAACTAAATGTCTTCTGTTTTGTTCTCTGGTTTTATCAGCGGACCCACCCATACAGGAGAAGAAACCCAGAGGTCGTCCCCCACGGGCCCTGACTGCCCAGAAAGCTGCTGCAAGTTTACCTTCCCCCTCCTCCCTTCCCTCCCCCACACATGCGAAACCTGAGGGCCCTGAAAGACCAGCTGAGAAAGTGAAAAGGCTGCCAGGGAGGCCGCCTGGCACCGGGGAAAAGAGAAGAGGTCGACCCCCTTCTTCAAGCAGCAAGAAAGCTTGGAGTACAGGCAGCCATGCAGCAGGGGAGGACAGTAGGCAGGCTGGGTCTGAGTTGGGCATGGACACAGAGGAGGACAAGGACAGAAAGGGCGCCAAGAGGACGCCACTGGGCTCCGCTCAGCCACATGACACTGAGGCAAAGCTTCCCAAAGGTGGGCGGGGTGAATCCAAAGTTACCAACCTGAAAAGGCTGAAAGCGACTAAACTCGCCCCTCTCAAGTCACCGCTCAAGACTTTGCCTGGTGTACCCCGACGCAGACGTGGGCGACCGCCCTCAGCAGAGCGTCTCAAAGCTGAGGCGGCAGCTGCTGCTGCTGCTGCTGCTGCTGCACAGCTGTCTACCTCCATTGAATGTGGGGAAGGGAAACATAAGGTCTTTAGGGTCAGAGGGGGAGATAGAGGCACAGAACCACACAGTCCTCAGCAGCCCATGCTGAGGAGTGTGGATGGTGATGAGGACCAGGACTCTTCCAATCCACTTGCCTCCCCGTCTCCCTCCAAGCCAGGCAAGACAGTGGGCCTCAGAAAAAGCCCTCGCCATAGAAAGCCTGTTAGAATTGTCCCCTCTTCTAAACGCACTGATGCAACCATCGCTAAACAGTTGCTGCAGCGTGCTAAGAAAGGAGCACAGAAACGACTGGAGAAAGAAGCTGTAGCCATCGGGGGTAATGGGACAGGAACTATTGAAGCTGGCATCAGGAAGACCCAACTGAAGAACATCAGGCAGTTCATCATGCCTGTGGTCAGCACTGTCTCCCTTCGCATCATCAAAACCCCCAAGCGCTTCATTGAAGATGAGGGCAGCTTTGGAACCCCGCCACCCCATATGAAGATGGCACGGTTAGAAACAACCCCCTCATCTGTCTCCACATCTGCCCAACCCACCTCAACCACCTCCTCTTCCCCCTCTCCTGTACTGGTCTCCTCTACACCTGCTGTTACTAGCACTGGCACCACTGCTCCGATTGACTCCCTCCCCCCTCCTCCACCTCCTGCCCCCATCCCCAGTGTTCCATCAACAGCTGCCAGTCTGCTCAACAGCAACACCAACAATGCCGCCAACGGGCGATTTAGCAGTAGCGCGGCGTCTTGCGGCTCAAGCGCTGTGTCGCAGCATTCCTCCCAGCTATCCTCTGCGGAGTCTTCCAGGTCCAGCAGCCCCAGCTTGGATGACTCATCTTGCGACTCCCAGGCTTCTGAGGCCACACAGGCTTTGTCAGAGCCAGAGGATCACTCTCCGTCCTCGCAGGGAGAGAGGGAGGCCAACCTGTTACACAGCTCACGGCCTCCGTCTCCTCCCTCTGAGCCGGAGCCAGAGCACATGTTGGCAGAGAGGAGTCGACGAGGCCGGAGAGGAGGACAGGGGGTCGGCCGGGGAAGTCAGAGCCAGCGGGTGAGAGAGACTCTCACCACTGGGGCTAAAAAGCCGATCATCAGCCCACCAACAGGAGTGCTGATGTCCTCCTCTGCACTTGTAAATTCACAGCAAGCTTCATCCACAGCCTCCTCCTCTTCTTCACCTCCACCTCCCCCTCTCCTCACCCCTCCACAGCCTCCCCAGTCAGCTTCCTCCAATACAGCTGCTATCATTGAGCACCACTCGCAGTCACCCTGGATGTCTCACCCCATCCCTCCATTCCTGCCTGGACCGTCAGTGCTGTCCAGCTTGTCAGACAAACGAAGCCGCTCAATTCTGAGAGAGCCCACCTTCCGCTGGACGTCCCTGTCCCACCCTGAACAGCAGTACTTTTCCTCAGCTAAATATGCCAAGGAGGGCCTCATCCGCAAGCCCATATTTGACAACTTCCGTCCTCCCCCTCTCACAGCTGAAGACGTGGGGCTGTTGCCCCAAGGTGTTAGTGGAGCAGGGGGAGCTGCTCCGTTCCCTGCACCAGGCAGCGGAGCAGGAACAGGGACTCGTCTATTTGCCCCTCTTCACCCACACACCCACCACCAACATCCATCTTCATCCCGCTTTGATGCACCACTCCAGAAGCGCAGCCCGTTGCTTCGTGCTCCACGCTTTACACCCAGCGAGGCCCACTCTCGCATCTTTGAGTCTGTTACCCTGCAGTCATCTTCTGGAAGCAGCCCTGGCTCTCTCTCCCCGCACCAGACGTCCTCCAGCTCCAGCAGAACCTCGCGGCGCAGGAGACGACTGGTCTCGGGAACACCACGTGGCCATCCACGGTCTCCTTCCCACTCAATGACCAGACGCAGCAGCCAAATAGGAGGCCAGCTGTCCGTGAGGAAAGGCTCTTCTGAGATGTCTGTGCTGACAGGCTCTGTCTCCAGTAGTAACTCCAGCTCTTTGCCAGGGGCTTCTACAAGTCCGCTAGCCACTAGTGCCTTAACTGCTGCTCCTTTCAGCACCTTCTCCAACGTATCTATAGGTCTGGCCTCACAAGGGACACCTGATAGCAGGAGAGGGGCTGCTGGAAACCCACCTCCTTTGTCAACTACGTCATCTTCTTCTTCCCCACTTTTCCCTCTCTTTCCTTCCAGTGCCCAGGACACGGGGCGAGGAGCTGGGAAAGGAGGTAAAGAAAAAAGCTTGTCAGTTCCCCAGGAACCTGCTCCAAAGGAAAAAGAAAGGGATTCTGAGAAAAACCGAGAGAAAGAGAAGGAAAATAAGAGGGAAGGCAGGAAGGATTTGGAGAAAAGAAGTAAGGTTTCTACACCAGATGGCTCCCCCAATGCACCTTCCAGCCTGTTTACTGTGGATGGGAGGGACTCAGAAGATGCTCTTTTATCTCTTCCTCCAAAAAAGACTCCAGGGAGAAAAAAATCAACGTCAGCTGACGTGGTTTCAGACACTGCTTCCTCAGAGGGGCGTGGGCTCCATTCCACTGTTCCCGTGTCCATTGCTAAGGGGCGTCTATCTAAGAAAGGCAGACCCTCTGAGAAAGGAGCAGAGGTGGAGGATGGGGAAAAGGAGAAAGAGAAACAAAGTGCTCCTAACCAGCAGACAGCAAGCCTTCCAGGGCAGCCAGGCAGACAACAGCTCCCTGTCTCCTCTCTTGGATCAATGTTGGCACAAGCAGAGAAACAGCCTGTGACCGATAAGCGGGTAGTTGGACTACTGAAGAAGGCCAAAGCCCAGCTCTTCGAGATAAAGAAGAGTAAGCTGAAGCCTGCAGACCAGACCAAGGTCCAGGTCAGTTTTTCTGTTCATGTCTTGCATTCATAGTTATTGTGTCTCCTCAACAAAAAGCTTCTCTGTTTCTCTTATTCTCATCATATACCCTCAAGCAAGTGACTTTGACATGATGCTATGAATATTTGCTATAAATAGATATCTGTGTTTGTACTCAAAGTGAAACTTGATAATAGGAAAGTCCCACAGAGGGTGTTACTCAAGGGGAATTCTGTTAGCTTCATGCATTATGCAGAAAGCATTGTCTTTTGAACAGAATACACTCCTCTGTTCCTCTACTGTTAATCTAAAGATACGATTATTATAGTCACATTTTCAAGAGAAAAATTCCCTGTTCCAGTTGAACTCATCATAGCCTCGGCCCAACCTCTAATATTGACAGTACCTATCGCTCTTCTTCGGCCACATCATCATCATCATCATCATCATCATCATGATCATCATTGGACGTTGTCCAGTGATAAGAGTTTTATATTGGTTCCATGAAACAATCACAACAAATGAAATCAACCTTCGCTGGACATAAGCATCATCCTAAAATGTCAGCTTGTATATTTGTGGTGTATGATTGTCTGTGTATTTGTTATTATTATGAAACATGCTCTTCAAATATGTGTTTCGCTTTTTGGGGTGAGCAGGGTCAAGAGAGTGACTCGTCAGAGACCTCAGTCCGTGGTCCACGCATCAAGCATGTATGTCGTCGTGCAGCTGTGGCTCTTGGCCGTAATAGGGCAGTGTTCCCCGACGACATGCCCACACTTAGTGCCTTGCCCTGGGAGGAGAGAGAGAAGATCCTATCTTCCATGGGGAATGATGGTGAGGCACATTCAACTTAACCTCTCATTTGACCTGCATGTGGATTACAACCTCCACATGTTTGGCTGTTTACTGACCTGTTTACTGACCTGCCTTTTTGGAGATATTAATATAATGAATAATAATTCACAGCCTGAGCATGATAATGGTTGATGATGAATTCAACAGGTCAATGGGTCACACTTATTCTTGGTTTTTAACCAAACAATTTTAATGATAGCAGTCAATAGAAACACTGAATAAGAATTCATAAAGCTGGATTATCAGGCCACTTTACACAAGACTTGCGTATTCTGAGTGGGAGCTTGGTTAGCACCACTGCTTGACATAGATATTATGGCAGGGTGATGTGTTTACATAATCATTGTATAGCACTCTGATTGACTGACAGAACAGTCTGAGTTGTTCTTTATGGCACAACATCTGTGTGAGTCCTGAAAAAGTTCTGCAGCATGCGGGGATGACAGACTAATCACAAGAGCAGAGAAATCCAGTCATCAATGAGAGCACAAGTACACAGTGAAGTGGTGATGGAAGGAGCAGAGTTTGGCTGCCCTGTTCCTGTTATTTTGACTGCTTTCATGCCATGTTGGAACATGTGAATGTTTGAGGACCTGATGTCAGTGACATACCAATAGCTCAGTTATATCATTCCCATTTTTGCCTGGTTATTTAATCTGAGCTCATCTGTGTTTTAGACAAGCTCCTGGACATCTCACATTATATTATGTGTGATATAGGGGATGCATTAAAATGTATTTTAAATAATTTTTTTTCTTTCCATTGAAACACTACCTATGGATTACTGTTCACACAGCTGAGAAAAACCATAAAAGCCTTGTTTGTGACTCGCTTAATTTAGATTTAGCCAAATTTTGAGCTGTCCATTGTGCAACGGAAAGAGCATATCTGAGAGGAGGTTGTTGAAAATAATAGATAGACACTGAAGTGCTATCATTTTTAGAAAGAAATTTTCATTTGTTAAATTATTGGGTGAATCAGTTCAGTTTTTTCCACAATATTGTAAATTAATAATGCTTAACTGGGCTTAGCAGCAATGTGCAAAGGAGTTTTTTGCTGTGCTTTTTCTGTCTTAAACCCTGGTGAGTCAAGTAAGTACTGCACTTCACTAATGATGACATCTATCTATGATATATCTCTTCTTACAGACAAGTCATCAGTAGCAGGCTCCGAGGAGGCGGAGCCTCAGTCCCCTCCCATAAAGCCACGGGAGACACGGCAAAAGGCTGTTCAAGAAGCTCCGCCCAAGAAGGGGCGTCGGTCGCGACGCTGTGGTCAATGCTCAGGCTGCCAAGTTCCAGAAGATTGTGGTGTGTGTACCAACTGTCTCGACAAGCCTAAATTTGGAGGACGAAATATTAAAAAGCAATGCTGCAAGTGAGTGATCTGTTTGTTACAATAGATTATTGTAATTCTTAAGTAAGTTTTGAATAATATTTCATAACAAATTCATTTTTAATGAAATTTTCAAGAAATTAAAGGTTGAATTTTATATATGCCAATGTCTGCAGGATGAGGAAGTGTCAGAACTTGCAGTGGATGCCCTCAAAGATATTTCTTCAGAAGCAAGGCAAAGGCAAGAAAGACAAGAAAAAGAACAAGTTGTCTGAGAAAAAGGAGGGTCTCAATCCGGTAAAAGGACCGATTTCAGAGTCCGGCCCTAAACCCACCCCTGCACCACCAAAGGAGGAGCCTCCCCGCAAAAAGAGCGAAACTCCTCCGCTCAAGTTGGGAGAGGAGAAGTCAAGACAGCAGCCGTCGTCAAAGCAATCATCTCCAGCTCTCGCATCTTCCCCAGCCCCAGTCGAACCCCCTCAGGCCCCCAGCACAGTCACAGCCCAGACTCAGTCCCCGGCCCTGACACCAGACACCAAACAGCTCTGCCTCACGAGCAGTGTCACCAGTAAGAAGGGACAGAAACCACAGCAGTCTGTACCACAATCCTCATCCTCCTCCTCCTCATCCTCCTCTTCCACTTCATCATCTTCTTCATCCTCGTCATCTTCCTCCCCGTCATCATCAGCCCAGAATTCCCCCTCCCAGTCTACACAGTCTCATCAACCATCGCAGCAGCAGCAACGGCCTCTTACGAGTCAGGCACCTTCAAAAAAAGATGCTTCACCCAAGATTCCCCTGAGCGAGCCCAAGAAGAAGCCCCAGCAGCACTCATCGCAACAGCAGAGCTCAACTACAACAATTTCAGATACAGGTAAATAAAAAAAATAAAAAACAGGTTGCACTTTTATGTCCTGTATTAAAGTTATAATAAATATATAGTTTATACTTAACGTCATTCTTATTTGAATGTTTTGTCCTCTCTCTTTCTCATAGCTGAATCAAAACAGTTGAAGAAGCCAACATCTCGTTCTGTTCCCCCATCTCCTAAGCAGAGACCAAAAGACAAGGTAAGAACTTAAGCTTTATCCAATTGCTTTTTTATTTTTTATTTCCGCATAATTCTCACCAAAGCTTTGGATGCTCACTGTATAGACCACGTGTAATTTCTGATATTAACCCTCCTCTGTCACTCTCCTCTTGTCTGATAAACACGAGAAGCCGCTGACCGCTAAACCCCCCAGCAGCAGTACTTTAAACTGGCTGAGCACTCCCTCGACTAGGGGCCAGACGAAGTCCAGAGCGCCCTGCGACGGAGTGCATCGTATCAGAGTGGATTTCAAAAGGGACCATGATGTTGAGAAGGTGTGGGAGGCTGGCGGCCTCAGCCTGCTCACCTCTGTGCCTGTCACACCCAGGGTGCTCTGCTTTTTATGTGCAAGCAGTGGAAATGTTGAGGTAAAGAAGGGGTCATTGTCTTGAAAACGTGCTTTTTAAATGTCTTATCCTTTTGTCAGAGCAATGGTTAAACCTATATACTAACAGTCTCTGTCTTTCTCCCCCTACCTTTCTCTGTGTGGTTTTTCTCTCTGTCTATAGTTTGTCTTCTGCCAGGTGTGCTGTGAACCGTTCCATCTCTTTTGCCTGGGGGAATCAGAGCGCCCTCTCCAGGAGCAGTTTGAGAACTGGTGTTGTCGCCGATGTAGATTCTGCCAGGCCTGTGGACGCCAGCACCAGAAAACTAAAGTAAGCCATTCAGTACAGTTCTGTTCATTTTAAAGCTGAACACAAAAGAAGCTTAGTGTGGAGTGACAGTGTGTAAAGGCCGGAGAATCTTCCCTTGAAAGAAGCTTGCTAGCCTTGCCAGCAGACAGCACTTAATCAGCTTCTTGGATTCCTGCCATGATTTTATTATTTAACTCAAGTGTGCATGGTGTGAGCCTTGCATGGTTGTCACTTTGGAATTATGTATAAACACATTTGGTCTATGCTACACAATCAAACGCCTGTTGGATGGTTTTGTCCTGTTGGTACATGTTAATAAGTTGTATAGATTTGTTGGTTATTGGTCATTAAAAAACAGGCAACAGATGATCTGAATCCTAAAAAAAAATGGATTTCTTGCAGCTATAAACAAATCTCTACCTAAAGCACTAAGTCATTTACTACTTGTGTTGGCTTCTGTCTGTGACTAAAGAACCGCCTCAACAGCAGCAGGTATCTGGCACTCTCTGATTCCAAAACAGAGCATGGCCTGAGGAGCCTGAAATCTCAGCTCCTGGTGAGGCTGCTGGAATTTCAAACTGCTGCTGATACATCATATCTCGCACAATCTGAAATCCTACTTAAAGGTGCCTTGTGGAGTTTTCTTGTAAACCAACAAAGTTTCTGTTTATTGCTCACCAAACATTTTCACACGTTTTCTGTATCCTTGACGTCTAAAAAACGTGTTCTTCCCTCAAAAAACATGTGCAAAGCCGATTTTTCTCAAAAGTTTGAAGCCTGCATTGTTTACATCCATGTTTACTTGCTAGCAGTCTTCTTTTTCACTGCCTTTGCTGGCGCATTGCGTCGTTTCTTGGCACGTTATCGCCACCTGTAGATCAGTGGAATAGTGTGAAACAATTGGCAGGAATGTGTATCGTGTCACCTGCGTGCTGATGCATGTAGAACAAACAAAACAGGGACCCATGTCCATGAAATACTGTTCCATATCCAGCGCTACTAGTGGTAAAAATAAACTCCACAGGGTACCTTTAATGCATCACAAACATTATGCACTGTTTCACTGCCAGACAAATAGAGGGAAAGTCTCATGGAACAGTTGTTAACTTGTCCGTGGCTTTTTATTTTTAGTATTCATGTATGGATCTTGGTTTGCAAATGGAAAAAAAAAAAGTTCTGCAGGATTGCTGTGTGTGTTGTAAAGCTAATCGTGTTGACCCAAAGCCACAAGAAAAGCTTGACTGCAGTTACCACTTAAGTGGCTGTCCACAAACCCTGCCAAGCACAGCTCTATACAGAGCAGCACACTATCGCTGCATCGTAATGCTTTCGATTATGATGTTCATCCATCCATGAAGCCCTCTATGAATGTGCCCCTATATAAACTGGGGGGAGCACTGTAGTTAAATCTCTGCATAAAACCTTAGATACTCTGATCTTTAGTCTTCTTGAAACACTGTAATGTTGCATCTAGCTCGTTCATTCATTAATTTCAAAGCAACACTGATTGGCTAAGGTGAATACTACCATTACAGGTCAAAACCAGGTGACATGTTTGTATCTAATTTGCTGCGAACAGAACTGTGTTGTTTGTTGGCCATGAAAACCTTAATGTTGCCTCGTTTGATATTTAAATGATCTAATCTCACTCTTGGCCACTGTCACTGTAGCAGCAGCTGCTAGAGTGTGATAAGTGCCGCAACAGCTATCATCCGGAGTGCCTGGGTCCCAACCACCCTACCAGACCCACCAAGAAGAAGAGAGTCTGGGTATGGATACATGCCACTCTTCCTTTAGACTCCCCTCCACCCTCTCACCTTTATGTAACTCCAACTTCACCAGTGTCAGACCAAACTTTTTATGCTCACACATTTTAATTTTTCCTGCTTCTCACGATCGTTTTACTTACCTTCACGGGACCCTGTCACAGGCAGTGTCTGTGAAAACATTTTACTCACTTAAACACCATTCCTACTCTTCTGCCATGTAGTCACCACCTTGTTCTTTCTTTTCAGGTTTGCACCAAGTGTGTGCGCTGTAAGAGTTGTGGAGCCACTAAACCTGGGAAGTCCTGGGATGCCCAGTGGTCACATGACTTCTCCATGTGTCATGACTGTGCCAAACTCTTTGCTAAAGGTAAGTGACAAGCATGCGGAGCCCGAAATGACTGTTATACAGTATATACAGTATACACCACTGGTATTCTTCCTGAGATTAAAGGAGAAGGATTTCTGAAGAATCTGACCTGTAGTTTGAAGATGCAGAAGTCATCAGTAACTTGAGCAAGGGCAGCATTTGAATCCAAGCAGTATTGTACTGAGTGGTCTAAACTCTCTGTACCTGTTAACCATCTCCTCTCTCAGGAAACTTCTGCCCACTGTGTGATAAGTGCTATGATGATGATGACTACGACAGCAAGATGATGGAGTGTGGCCGTTGCAACCACTGGGTTCACGCCAAGTGTGAGAATCTGACAGGTCAGTAGGCCCCAAAAAAGGCAGGTAGAAGATCATATGAAAAGTTTCATATGAAGTTTACTGTATGTTCTTCATCAAGTAGAACACTGTGTTTAGTATTTAGCAGCACTTGTTGCATTTGTCTGTCAGTTGTCAGTGTCTGTGCAGCTGACTGACAGGCTGTCCTGTGAGTGCTGTCATGTTGAGAGGCTGAAAGATGATAAACCTAATGACAGGAGCAATAATGACCTGTCATCTTTCGCCTGTCATCCAGATGAAATGTACGAGCTGCTATCAAAGCTGCCAGAGAGTGTTGCCTACACGTGTACTAAATGTACTGAACGCCATCCGGCCGAGTGGAGGACAGCGCTGGAGAGAGAGCTTCAGGGCTGCGTTCGCCATGTCCTCACTGCACTGCTCAACTCACGCACATCCTCACACCTGTTACGCTACAGACAGGTTAGATACACATACTGTTGCTTCTTCTTCTGCGGTTTCAGTACAAATTGCTGTCATTCTTCGCCAGCGTTACCATATTCCAAACATTTAATTGAAACATGATTATCTTTAAAGTTTGACATTATAGTATTATTTGATTTTCATTCATTCTTTTAGTAGTGGTGTACCTTAACTTAATGTGATGCTGCACTCATGAATACAGAGTAAACATTGAGAGATACACAGACATATTCAGTTACAAACAGCTGAAGCAGCAACCAAAGCTAAACTGTGTGTGTAACTCTCTCGCTTTGGGGCAGGCGGTGAAGCCTCCGGAGCTGAACCCAGAGACAGAGGAGAGTCTTCCATCCCGTCGTTCCCCGGAGGGCCCTGATCCTCCAGTCCTGACAGAAGTCACCCCCACACCTCCCAGTGACTCCCCTCCAGACCTGGAGTCTGTTGAGAAAAAGATGGACCAAGGCCGCTACAATTCAGTGGTAATTGTGTTATCTTTCGAGCAGTGTCTCTGCTGTTCTGACAATCTGGACCTGGTGCAGTTTCTGGAGACCATATGAGAAGTGTGTCCACTATATTTTAGTCAAAAGCAGTTAATGTGTGTGTATATTTACTGTACATTCGAGAGGATGGGAGGGAAGGGAGCTAACCATGGGTAAACATTTTCTAAACATGAGAAAGTCTGTTTGCCTAATGATATGATGCAGGGTCAGAATAGTGAGATTCTGATGCCATTACAACCTCTTGCAAAGCAAGTCTGTATGTAAAAGAATCCGCGGCCAGGCCTGTGTTGTATAATGGTAAATTAACAGAGACAGCTACTGTTAATGACTTGTCCACCGATGTTCATCAGCACTTCACTGTTTTAACAATTACTCTCTGCATGTTTGTCTCTGTTCATCATTTCTCTCCCAGCTGGAGTTCAGCGATGACATTGTGCGTATCATTCAGACGGCCATCAACAGTGACGGTGGCCAGCCAGAGAGCAGGAAAGCCAACAGCATGGTCAAGTCCTTCTTCATTCGGGTAAGAACCTCAAATCAACTCTGGATCATATGGATCATATCAGCCCCCTCAGCACTGAAAACACAACAAAACAATGGTGCAGTTCACAAGTACTCACAAATTTCCACAGTGACAATAGGGCAATTGTACATTTTTTGGTCATATCAGACAGTTTAGCTGAAGTTATATGACGCCATATACTTTTCTGAGACATGCAGATTTACACGTCCCCTGTAGCAGGTATGGGTTAAGTATCTTGGTCAAGGTATGGCAACATCAAGCTAGGGCCCTTCTGCTGAGATACAGTATCACTAACCACCATCTTGCCCCAAATGCAGGTCTGTGCAAGTGCTTTAGTCGGCTGATATGCAAATGTCATCTAATGTTTTCTGTTTCAGCAAATGGACCGAATCTTCCCATGGTTCAAAGTGAAAGAGTCCAGGTTCTGGGAAAGGCAAAACGTCTCGGCCAAGTGAGTGTCTATCGCACCGTATTCAGTACAAGAGGTTGTACTTATTACACAGTGTTCAATGTTCAGTATCCAACTGTTCTGAGTAACTCATTACAGTTATGTAAGCCATCATTTATCGCCACCGGTTGGTTCTAGATTACTTTTACAGTGTTGTGATGTAATTATTTGAAAATGTTTTTGAATATTAAGTAGATTTATGTGCTTACTGAAGCAGAACGAGGTTTGAAAGTACAACCATAAAATCAGGCAAACGTTCTGGAGAAGAAGTTAAAATGAAAGCTCAAACTAATATGAACAAAGTCTGAAAGTCAATATTTAAACGACGCCCCCTAGCAGGCAGCACTCTCAATCTTAATAGTATTGTGAAGTGTGTGATGTGCCGTTATTTTCTAAACTTGTAGTGCGAGTTATGTTTGTAATTACAGAGAAGAAAATTGGAATTTAATACTCCTGTAATGTGAAACCGTACAGAGAGCTTGGAGAAGAACTGCTGTTTTCAAGAACTTTAGGTCTATAATTATTGAAATGAGGAGTAAGATGTGGTTTCTCTGGGAGAAGCTGCACCATCATCTGAGGGAACCAGAAGCAGTGAACTAATATTTATAAAATGTGTGGGCTGACTGTACCAACAAGCTCTGAGTAAAATCAGTGGAAATAACAGCCAAGGGACAAGATCAGGATTTCATATGATAGTCACTTTATCTTTTTGAGTGGTGATGTGGTGAAGTCTTGTGATGTTCAGTTTTGGGAATCGCAACTAAACCGCTTTCTCGGCCATGATGTCAAAAACCAAAAGAGACTCTTTTAACAACAGCAATTAGTGACTGAGTGGAGTAGATCAATGAAGTGGTTTTCTTTCAACATGCCTTATCTCAGGACAATGGCTGTGATTAAAGGTCCCAGTCAAGATTTAAAGCTGCTGTAATGAAATTGATTCCACAGTTTCTCTGATTTAATGAGCCCACTGGACAGCTTAGTGGTGAATGTAAGTGGGATATAGATGACAGATACGTTCAGAATATCACTGATTAATGCAATCAACTCCCCTTATTCGTAGTTAGTTCAGTTTGTCTAAGCATGTGAGCAGTTACCTGAAACCTATTTATTGTGGACAGCAAATATTGATTAGTGCACATGCCTTTACACCATTGATTTATGATGACATGATCATATAGAATCATTGCCACCCTTTCAGAACCTTTCACTTTGTAAATGAATGGTATGGTTTTACTGCTCTGCATATTGGATTTTTTTACACACACACACACACACACACACACACACTCATTCACTAATTCTCTCAGCCATTCGCTCACTTATATGTAGCTATCAGCTTTCCCAGACCATTTAGTCTGCCTTTCCTCCAGGCATTGTGGGAGGTAAACCGTAACAGTGTCAAATTTCACTTGAAGGCTCTTTGATACATATTTGTGGTCTAATTGTGGTTTACTTGTCAGTTTGGTCTATTACGTTATGTATCAGTGCTCCAGTCCAGGAAAGCCAATGATCCATCCAGTGGATCCTGTGGCCGTCATTGGATGCATGCCTGTTAAGATGCCTCTGCTTATTCAGTACAAGACTTCACATCACACCATTTACCCAGCTTGCTTGACTTGGCAAAACTTAACTTGGCAAAGCTCCTTGGATGTGATTATTTATTACTGGTGTCACTGCTCACTTACTACTGAGAGTCATTTTTATGTCTCCTTCGGAAAAAATCCGGAGATGCTCATAGCAATGCATATAATCTGTATGATAGTGTTGAGGGATTAAACACCCTTGCCAACAAATCTCATGCATCTTCTTTAAAAAGCAACACCTGTCACGCAAGGTTTAAATTGGCGACGGCATGTAGGGATATTTGCCCATTTGCGAATGGCTCACTGGTAAATCAAATAGTTTGCACAAAGACAGCGGTGTATTTTATATCAATTTAGATTTTTAGTTTTCACCTCTAGTCTGTTGCGAAAATTGAAAGATCACATGTATGCTTATTAGAGCCTTTTAAAGTCGAGTAGGAAAGTAGGAAAATTGAGTAGGTGCTTCAGTGGCAGTTGATTTTTAGGATCAGTTTAGTAAGACTACACAATAAATAATTTCAGTTCATTCAGACCTGAGAATATACATCACAGTCTGATTGGCCTTGTTGCTGTTTGTAATGTCTGTTTTTAGATATGAGTTTAACTGAGTAGATCAAGAGCAAAAATCTACAGTTGTAAAGACTAACAATTAAACAACAGTGGAATGTGTCACGGTTTTACTTACCTCACACTGCATTTTTAGGGAATATCTTTTAGCTAAAACTATGTTCTTAACTTGTTAAACGTCACAAAATCCCAAGATTATTTATTCACCTTGTCGAGATCAATAATCACAAAGCAAGACTGACTTTTAACTGTCTTTATTTGGAGAAAATGCGACCCTGTGCCACTGAAGCTGCCTTGGAGGTGCATAACATCATCTATTAATCTGAGGTTTGACAGGCGATGAGTGTTGTTTTGATGTAAAAACAATCCCCACCACACAGACTTAACCCTGAATTTAGTTTTTTTCATGTCCTTAGGCTTCACTGAAGTTGTAAACCCACATAATAACTTGTGTGGTTATTTTGAAGTTCTTCAGGATTGTTCTGTTGTTGACACCAGGGCTTTTGCAATAAAACAATCACAACTTCACATTTATCATTGGTAGTACTAATAGGATGTTAATTAATAGTGCCTGTCTCTGTATGCCTTTGTTCCCCAGCAGTGGGCTCCTCCCGAATGCTGTGCTGCCTCCGTCCCTGGACCACAACTACGCCCAGTGGCAGGAGAGACAGGAGCTTTCCCGCTCTGAGCACCCCCACCTCATGAAAAAGATCATCCCAGCTCCCCGGCCCAAGACCCCTGGTGAACCAGATTCTCCAGCCTCCCCTCCACCTCTCCCTCCATCTCTACCCCCACCACCCCCACTCCTACCTGGTAAGGCCATCGGCAACTATATGTACAAATACTTACTGCACATCTTGTCACTTACTGGTTTTCTTGACTTTGTTTGATGTCTTCTCTTCAGATCGTGAAGACAGCCCAGAGCTCCCTCCTCCGCCAGGCGTTAGTGATAACAGGCAATGTGTTCTGTGTCTGAAGTATGGAGACGAGAACACTAACGTGAGTCAGAAATCTGCTTGGACTCTCTTTAACACACATAAGAATGTCTTTGTGTCATTTGTAACATGCCTTTTTGTTTCAGGAGGGTGGCAGGCTGTTGTACATCGGTCAGAATGAGTGGACCCATGTGAACTGTGCCCTGTGGTCTGCCGAGGTGTTTGAGGATGACGACGGCTCTCTGAAGAACGTCCACATGGCTGTCCTCAGGGGAAAACAGCTGGTAAGACACTTACACAAGCTCCCGATCTATTTTCAGTGTATATTTATTGGACAGACATTTACAACCTGTTGTTTTTTGTATTCAGCGCTGTGAGAAGTGTCAAAAGCCAGGGGCCACAGTTGGCTGCTGCCTCACCTCTTGCACCAGTAACTACCACTTCATGTGCGCCCGCCAGTGCCACTGCGTCTTCCTGGAGGACAAGAAAGTCTATTGTCCAAAGCACAGAGACCTCATCAAGGGAGAAGTAAGAAAATGTCATTATTTACTATATAATCAAAAGCTCATGAATAAATTTAGATGGCAGCCGCCTTAAAAGCAGGTTCAAGTTTTTGAAACTTAGTCAGTAAACATGTCCTTTATAGATGAACCATGCCAGGGTAGAAACTGTTATATGATGTTCTTTATTTTCTCTTCACCTTTCTTATGTTTGTGTATTTTTATCTCTAGGTGGTGTCTGGGTTTGAGGTAACCCGCAGGATCCTGGTGGACCTGGAGGGCATTAGTCTCAGGAGGAAGTGGCTGGCAGGGCTGGAGCCTGAAAATGTCCACATGATGATAGGTAGGTCGATTGCTGGAAAATGTTGGTGGATAAACGTCTATCACATCTTTTCCTTGACTTACTCCCAGTGTATCTTGAATGCTGATTTTAACACCATCATTGCAGGCTCCATGACCATTGATTGTTTGGGTATACTGACTGAACTCTCAGACTGCAAACGAAAGCTCTTCCCTGTAGGATACCAGTGAGTTTCTTTTATTACCTTCTCATCCTCTCTTGCTATTTTAAGTGCCACAATTACCATTCTCTCGTCAACTAAAGTACACCTAACTGCTGGAGGAAATTGAAATTGCCAAGTTAATTCAGTCAAACTAAATAAATTATCTTCTCTCCAGGTGTTCAAGGGTCTACTGGAGTACTTTGGATGCTCGAAAGCGCTGTGTGTATACCTGTAGGATCCTAGTTTGTCACCCTCCAGTGGTAGAGTCTGACCTAAAAAACATGATGACTCCTGAGGAGAATCGCACGATAGCACACGGCCCACCTCCCATAGCAGGTAACCTACAGACTATAGTGACTTTATATAGTTCAGGTTTCAATGTGTTACAGTATGTACCATATTTGGGGCTATAATGTATTATACTAAACTGTGTCAATTTCTCCTTTTTTCATATTTAGACTTTCCTGATCCATTTGAATCCCCAAGGCGCTCTGACACCCTTTCCCCCGCCAACACCCCCAAGCTCAGGGTTTACACCAGGAACCGACACCCCAGCTACCCCCCCTGTCAGCGCTCACTAGGCCCCAGGCCCATGCCCTCACCAGGTACAAATATGCATTCCTCTTTTGATTTAGAGCAGTTTTTGAAAGAATTTGTTTATAGAATTACAGATAATTTTGATATTTCTTTGTAGAAATTCATTTCAATTGTTGGCAGTACTGGCTTTCCACAGAGTAGTCTCCATTTCAATTTCCATTTCTTTTATTTTGCAGGAGGTACCTCTCAGCCCCAAAGCCATGAGATTGTGACAGTAGGAGACTCCCTGGTGAACCCCGGCATGCGGAATATTGACTCACGTCGCCACAGCTCCCCTTCTCTCTCTCCTCCTCCCCACCAGCTGAACAGACAGAGAGGTGTGACCTCCCTACTTCAGATTATGTCACGACCCCTTACCTCACCCCCTCCCCTCATTCCCTCCCCTGCCAGAGACCCAGAAAAGTCCAAACACCTCAGCAAAGACTCAGCAAAGAGTCCAGTCCAGAGAGATGATGAAAGAGGTAGGATGTTCTCCACAGACAGAAACAGACAGCAACCATCCAGAGACCATGGGTTGAGAGATGCAGACAAGGGGAGAGTGTCAAGTCAAGACCAAGCTTCTAAGGATTCTGACAAGAATAGATCGTCAAGAGATCTTGGGCAAAAAGACTCGGACAAAGGTGAAATACCAGCCAAAGAGCCTGAAAAGAGGAGAGCGTTGAGTAAAGACTCTGGTCTGAAACAATCTGAGAGGGGAAGACCTCTCAGTAGAGATCCCATTAGAGATTCAGAAAAGGGAAGACAAGGAAACAGAGACTCTGAGAAGGGGAGACAGACAAGCAGAGATTCAAGCAATAGAGAAACAGATAAGAGCAAATTATCATCTAGAGATCCCAGTTATAAAGATATGGAAAAAGCTAGGTCACTCAGTAAAGATTCAGGGCTAAGGGACTCTGAGAAGCATAGACAATATAGCAGGGAAACAGGGAAAGACTCAGGCCAAGGTAAAGACAGACTGTCTAGCAGAGATTCTGACAAGGGTAGACCTCCCTCTAGAGATTCCAGTTATAGAAGCACAGAGAAAAACAAAGACTCTGGCTCAGGGAAAGATAGTAACCCTGGCAGTCAGTCCAAACAGACTGGAGGTGAGAGTAAGAGCCACAGACTGGCACCTGCAGGCTCAGGCCAGTCCTCCCCTCCTGTGGGTACTGCTGTTCTCACAGGTCAGCAGAGAGGTGGCAGCACCAAGCAGACAGACAAACAAGGGAAACACGGAGGCAAAGACCAGGATGTTTCTGCAAGCCTCAGTTTGTTGCCTCGTCACCGGTCCACCCCCACCTCTAACATCACCCAGTCTAAGGATAAGCCCAGCTCAGGGAAGGAGAGTAGTAGTGGCACTGGAAATTTAATGCCAGCTTCACTCCATAAGGACTCTGTTGTTGGGAAATCTGGCTCCCCACAGTCTTCATTTCAGAAGTCCAACGCACGTAAATCAAATGATTACTCATCAGGTCCAGCCACAGCAGCAGCTATGAAGCCTCTGTGGCCGTCAAGGACACCAGCAGAAGACGACGTTGTCAAGCGAGGCTCCATGCACCTGGCCTCCCCAGCTGCAGCCTCAGCTGCCAAAGACAAACACCCCAAAGTTAAGACGGCAGGCAGCAGAGAGGTGTCCAAAGACCGTGAAAGAGAGAAGAGTCTCCAAAACAGCAACAGCAGCAACAAAATTCCCCTTCTCAACAATAATACGAAAGCTACTGGCAGCTCCAACACACATGCTACGAACCCCAGCTCTCACAATAGCAGCAATAGCAAAGCTCCAGTGCTTGGAAACAGCACCAAAGCCCATGGGAAGGCTCAGGGGGAGAAGCTTGAGAACCAGGGAGGGGACAGGTCATCCTCAAAGAGCAGAGAAAATTACTCCTGTCCTGAGAGGAAAAACAGCTCCAGTCTTGACAACTTACAGCAGATGCAGCAGGGTGGTTTAGCTCCAGAGAAAGGAGTGAAGACCTCTTCCCAGTCTCACGCCAAACCAACAACTAACCAGCTGCCGTTGTCCTCTAGAGAGAAAAGGAGATCAGTTAAACCCCCTGCTGTAACTCCACTAAAGACTGACATCAAGACAGACCCTAACGGCACCATCACTGTTGGTGGTATTTCCTCCTCCAGTCCCACGACCACTACCTCCACCATCTCTCCTGCTGGCCAGGGGATCCGTCGCTCTGCCCGCTCCACTCTCTTCTCCTCACCCTCTGCCAGCAGCAGTGACAGCTCTGAATCTGACACCCAGACTCAGACAGAGGAAGATGATTTGCGAAAGGAGCACTCACGCAGCGAGCTCCGAGACCACCACAGCCTCCTTACTCAAGGCACTGAGGATGAGGGCGATGGCCCAGAAGATGACCACGACAGAGGTATGGATGATAAACATCACGAGGATGACAGTGATGGATCAGGGTCAGCGAAGCGGCGTTACCCTCGACGCAGTGCCCGTGCACGCTCCAACATGTTTTTTGGCCTCACACCTTTCTATGGGGTTCGCTCGTATGGTGAAGAGGACCTTCCCTTCTACGGCAGCGGGGATGGAGCCGGGGCCGTGGTTAAGAGGAGGTCTGGTGGCCGCAAGAAGTCAGCTGAGGGGCAGGTGGATGGAGCAGATGATATGAGCACATCCTCTTCGTCAGGGGACAGTGGAGAGGATGAAGACAGTGGAATGAAACAGAGGGGTAAAGACCCTTACTACTACAACTTCACCCGAACAATAATTAACCCTGGTGACGGCCTACCTTCTATAGAAGGGATAGACCAGTGTCTGGGAAGGGGATCCCAGCTTCAGCGCTTTCTAAAAGACGAGGAGCAGCAACAACAGAGGGCTCAAGGAAAAGCTGAAGAGGACATGCTGAGTGCTTTGTAAGTACACAAAATTATTTTGGTTAAAATTTTTTTAATTATTTTCTGTTGTCTCTAATAATCCAACATGTTGTCTTTGCTGTGTTAAACAGGACCCTAGGCAAGCAGCGTATTGGCCAGCTCGATGGCGTTGATGATGGCTCAGAGAGCGATACCAGCATCTGCACCACCAGCACCACAACCACCACAGCCACCTCCTCTTCCACCCCACACAAGAGCACTCCTAAGAGAAGGGGCAGAGAAAGGCACACCGAGAAACCCGACTCCCATGACTCGAGCAAGGAAGCTGACAGCAGTGGCGGAGCAGTGAGCGGCAACACGCGAGAAGGCAGAAAGAACCAGAAAGAAAACAGTCTTCCTCTAGGAGGCGGGGTCAAGTCCCAGCCGCAGAGTCAGGGTCAGGATCCTCTTGAGGCCCAGCTGTCCCTCAGCACAGACCTGCTTAAATCAGACTCCGACAACAACAACAGTGATGACTGTGGTAACATTTTGCCATCAGACATTATGGAGTTTGTCCTCAACACACCTTCCATGTCAATGCAGGCTCTGGGTCAGCAGTCTGAGCCGTCCTCCTCGGAGCTGCTGCTGGATGAGGGCTATGTTGGAGTGGATGTCAACCGGCGTAAAGACATTCTGTTTGATGACTTTTCCCAGCCGCTGCCCAGTGCTGAGAGTGGAGGTGTAGTGGAGAGTAGTGTGAATAGCTCCATATCTGTAGAGGAGCCATATCTTCCTCTGGAGCTGCCATCTGACCTCTCTGTTCTCACCACACGCAGCCCTACTGTCAGCACTAGTCAGAACCACTCTGCTGGGAGTCTTATCTCAGATACCTCAGACCGCACCATGCTGGGCTTGACCTCTGACCCAGAGACAATCAGTGGAGATAAGAGTGGGGACAAGAAAAGAGCAGGTCCAGGTGTGTCACCATCTGAGAATCAGCGCGAGGCTACAACTTTAGGAAACAGGGACACACAGGTCACAGATGGTCACATGACTCCTGAGCAGTTTATTCCCAGCCCTGCCATTGGCCAGGTGGTTGATCCTCCGGGTAACCAGGATGTTCCCAGGAGTTCTGGTACCCCTGGTTTGCCAAATTCTCCCTCCCTGCCTCTTCAAGGTCAGAAGTACCTCCAGGCATCAGCTGCAGCTGCAGGCAGCCCCAGTCCAGTTCCTGTCCAAGGCCCACCCCAGGCTCAGGTTTCCAGCCCAGCAGTCATCAAACCAGGACCTGACAAGCTTATAGTGGTCAATCAGCAGTTCCAGCCCCTCTACGTTCTTCAGACCGTCCCTAATGGTGTCACCCAAAAAATTAGTGCCACAGGAGTGATGGACACCAGCTCTTCAGCAGTGCTGAGTTCTATGACACTCACCACGGGATTAAATACCGGTTTATCCACGGCCCAGCCAATATTTTCTGCTGGTGGCAAAGTCCTGGGCACCATTCCTCACCCCTCCCAGATTCACACCTTTACAGGAGCCACACAGGCAGGCTTCCAGACAGGAATCCCCAGCACCACCTCAGGGCTTCTCATTGGGTTGCCTACTCAGTCCCGTGACCAGTCCCAGATTCTAGTCACAGAGGCTGGTCGACCGCACGAGTTGGGTCCCAGTGTTGCCATAGTGTCCAGTCCCTCTTCCCTCACTTCTTCCCCGACTGTACTCGCCTCTGCTCACGGCAAGAAGAGGCCTATCTCTCGTCTTCAGCCAAGAAAAAGCAAAAAGTTGGCCCGCTCGCGTAGCCAGCCTACTTTGGCCCCGTCCGAAGTGGGCCCTCCCAACATGACCTTCATCAACCTGCCTTCCCCTCAGATTACTGCTAGCATCTCCGGCCCACCTGGTGGCCTGGTTGAGTTAGGCACCCTCTCCACTTCTCAGCGCAAGGTCCCAAATATTATCAAGAGACCAAAATCAGGTGGGGTTATGTACTTGGATCCTACTGCTCTCCTTCACCAAAGGATTCCTGGCCCTGCCCAGCCTGGTATCCTGGGTCACGATTCCTCCACTCACCTTATACCTTGCACTGTCTCTGGTCTCAACCCCAGTCAGTCAGTGTTGAATGTTGTGTCTATGCCCCCTAGTGGTGCTACTGGCCTTCTTGCACCAGGATCAGTCTCCCTCTCCACCCCTGTCCTCAGCTCTGCTGAGATCACAGGACCAATTAGCAACCTCCTGTTTAAAGCAAGTCCACATGGCTTGGGCCTGTCAGATCAGCCAATGGTCCTTCAATCAGCAGGAGGAGCTCCTCTGATGTCACAGCTCAGCTCCTCTGTGCAGACATCCATAGCCAGCAGCATCTGCGTCCTGCCCTCCCAACAGACTATCAGCATGGCGGTCAACCAGCAAGGAGAGACAGAAGGCAGTAATATCCACTTACAGCATCAGTCACAGCCTGTTAACAGAGTCCAGAGTGTGGACTCCAGTCCAAACACCACTGTTACTTTAGCCCACGGCCCCGCCACCCACCTAAGCCCTGCCAAGGGACGTGTTGTTGGCATCTTCACCCAAACCTCTGCACATTCCCAGAGCAGTAGAACAACTCCCATTTCCAGATCATCAGAACAGAGGCCGCCTAACTCCACCACAGCAGTTGCAGTTTCAGGAGCAGAAAAGGGCAAACAGAAAACAAAGAGGAGCAGGCAGAGTCCAGACACAACCAGCGGGAAGAAGCTCAAGGCTTCTCAGGCAGAGGAGCACCACAGCAACCCTGGAGGACGACTTCACTCAAACCCAAGGTGAGAACGTTATTATTTTGGCTGCTTGAGATGTATCAATATTGTGTTTTTCGGTTTATTCTTATTTACATGAATATATGGTAAAAGTTAGCAACGACCTTCTCAAATGTGTTCTGCATAATGAATGCGACATTGAGAATAATGAGAACAACTGTTTTTTCCTTTGATGTCTTCATAACATTCAAAGAAGAGATAACATTTTCTTGCAGTGGTCCTCTGCTATCATTTACACTTAATCTCAAATGTGTACAGATTCCTCACATTTTCATGGTATATTGGGATTGTGAGTGTATGCTTTAGTCTTTAGATGCTTCTCTATAACAAACAGATTATTTGTACAGAATTATGTTTTCACTTGCTGTGCACTGTAATAAAGTTTGGTTCAGGTACAGAGCAGTGATGTATCTCACTTTGTCTGAATCTATGACTACCAATTGTTCACTAAAGTACTTTGCATGAAATATATTCCCATTTTGAACCTCTCTTCTCTTCTTTGCAAGTAGTTCCAAAGAGCTGACCTCCCCTGAACCCATGGACACAGGCAAGCCCACAGACAAGGCAACCAACAAGAGGTATGTAGTCATCCATGCTAGGTACCATATAAAATATAGATCATATAAAAGAATTCTAATTCTTGCCTCAAATCTTTTCCAGTGTGCTTGGTAAAAAGAAGACATCTGAAGGTCCTGTTTTACCGGGGAAAGTAGTGGGGAAAGACAAACCATCTGCCACTGGGGGAACAGGATCTTTTCCTGTGGCTTCACCACCCGACCAGGACGGAAACAGCAGGGATACCGGCTTGGATAGCAAACCCAAGAAGGGCATCATCTTTGAAATCTGCAGTGAGGACGGCTTCCACATCCGCTGTGAGAGTATTGAAGGTGAGAGAAAACAACCTCATCTTAACTACATTTATTATATTTATGTTTCTGTGCCAATATGCCTTCGGCAAAGGGTCATATAATGTGTGTTTTTAAAGTTCATATATAGCTATAATTAGTGGCTTGTTGTACATAGTATAGTGCATATGGCTGTTTGCAGTCCCAAAGAAACAATGTCTTCTTTGTTGCCAAGTGTTTAGACTACATTTGAACACAAATCATTACTGTAAATACAAAATGCATTAGATTAAATAAAATATATTAGTATAAGTGTTGATGTGTGTGAAACATACAGTGTGTATGAAATCTGAGCTGTCCTGTCCTAACTGCCTGTCCCTTTACAGAGGCTTGGAAATCCCTGACTGATAAGGTGCAGGAAGCTCGCTCCAATGCACAACTCAAAGAGCTCTCTTTTGAAGGTGAGGCATCACTCTGACTACATCAAAACAACAAAGAATATAGATGTATTTTTAGAATGTGTTTCATATTGTCCGCTAAGATTTACCTTGACCTTGCAAATGATTAATTGTGAACGTGTTTCTTTGCTCCAACCAGGTGTGAATGGATTGAGGATGCTGGGAGTCGTCCACGAGGCGGTGGTCTTCCTGCTCGAGCAGCTTTACGGCTCCAGACACTGTCGGAGCTACCGTTTCCGCTTCCACAAACCAGAGGAAACCGATGAGCCTCCCATCAACCCCCACGGATCGGCTCGTGCAGAGATCAACCACAGGTCAGGAAGGAACTTGAACACACAGGGCCTGGATACAGGGAGCCTATTGTAGCAAACAATACACATAATAAATGTCTTTGTGTCTGTATCTTTTATCGCCACATGAAGTTATTATCATTGGTCAGGTGAAGTTAAGTCAGTTAATCAGAGAACTGCACACAACACATTTCTACTACTTCTATCACCATACTGCACTTACTTATTTTTATTGTACATATTTGGTACACACTGTTAATAAACAATGATTGTGTTTGGATAGTGATTCATTAGACAACAGAATCGCCAAGAACCTTCTTTCTGACTTTAATACTTATTGGAAAATTGCTTTTAATTGAACTTGTAACCAAACCTGTTCTGGATCTTGTGAGTTTTGTGTTTCTGACTGCTGTCTATTCCATCTGTTTGCCTTCCAGGAGGTCTGTATTTGACATGTTCAATTTCTTGGCCTCAAAACACCGGCAGCCTCCTGAGTTCAGGCCGCAAGAAGACGACGATGACGAAGGGCAGCTCAGGACTGCCAGGTCAGTCACTTATCGTATCTTATGTTATCTTATTATCCAAAATTGAGAGAGTTAACAGTTCTAACCATAACCATCATCATAACGTTTCTTTTTCATGCTGTTGTTGCAGGCGTGCCTCCATGGAGCTACCACTGGCTGTGAGATTCAAACAGCTCAAGGCCACCTCTAAGGAAACTGTTGGAGTCTACAGGTTAGATCAGTGGTGCTTCAACTGTTAATCATTTATGAATCATTTAGGTTAATGAAAAGTTGTACAAGACGTAGATAAAATACTGTGTGACATTAACCTTTGGGTTTCTCTGTCGACTGTTGTGGCTGTCCACAATCAAGTTAAATCACTTTCATTCCTGTTCATCACAACAATTTATTGTTTGTCAAAATTAACACTTTCAGCTCAACAGCTTAAAGAAAACTCTTGATAAACTTGAAGGTATAAAGAAGGGGGGATGGCCAAAACAAAAGGGTTTAAAATCAACATCTACATATACAATGAATGATTTACACTGTATTTCTCTGCAGGTCTCCCATTCACGGCCGAGGTCTGTTCTGCAAGAAAACCATTGATGCCGGGGAGATGGTCATTGAATACTCTGGAAATGTCATTCGGTCTGTGCTCACTGACAAACGGGAGAAATATTATGATGGAAAGGTGAGGTCCTGGGAATGAACTTTGAGTTTAAAATGTATTTGTTGTTTGATTAATGTAATAAGTATTGGGAGCATTAAACATACAACCTCCGTCATTTCTTTCCTCAAAGGGGATTGGCTGTTACATGTTTCGCATCGATGATTACGAGGTGGTAGATGCCACGGTTCATGGCAACGCTGCCCGCTTCATCAACCACTCCTGTGAGCCCAACTGCTACTCTCGGGTCATCACTGTGGACGGCCAGAAGCACATCGTCATCTTTGCCTCTCGGCGCATCTACTGTGGAGAGGAGCTCACCTACGACTACAAGTTCCCCATTGAGGATGCCAGCAACAAGCTGCCCTGCAACTGCGGTGCAAAGAAGTGTCGCAAGTTCCTTAACTGATACCTGTATCCAAACAATTTAAAGGGGACTGCAAGTCTGTTGAAAAGCAGTGCCACGCTGTTCTGAGGACGCCCCTGCTGGGGGCTTGCTGTGGCTTTATGCTGATGTCCTTGGTCCGGTCCACGTAGGACTGAAGCTGCCAACAGGGCACGAGCTCTGTCAGTGTTTCTGCTGCTGGTGTTGGCAGAACACGGCAGAGACAGCGGTTGTGGGTCGTACTGTATATACAGGAAGGGCCATTTTGGAGGAGGGGCCACTTGTAGAAATTCCAACATAATGTGCCTCCTTTTTGTCTCATTTACATTTGGCATGGGAAGTTTCACCTTCAGAGGTGAGTTATGAAACGGTTTGAGCCTTCACAACATTGCAATATATTAACTTAAATTTACATTTGGATGATAAAGTTACCCCTTTATAATTTTTTACATTGGCCCATCCTCCTTAATTTTCTAGAAATATGTTATGGTCCACTAATGCTGAGATGTGAACATAGAAGAAAAAAAAATCAAAGAACTTGGTTCCATTTTACACCAAAGTGCAATTTGTTGAAGGGACTTGGAAGAGTAATTTTACTAGAAAGAAAAATTAGAACCTTGTTAGAATTTCTTTTGTTTTTTTATCTCAGTGTCAGCTGTTATTGATGCACATCTCCCTGTCTGAATGTGCCCTGATGCCTTCAGAGCCGTCGTGATTTAGTGGAACCTTCCCCTTACTGGGCTTTTTTAAAAGCTTGTTACACTGTAAATATGAGCTGCTGGTGAATAGCAGCCTGATAAGAGCTGTGCAGGTGGAAACACTAGGGGGAGCAGTAGCCACAGAGAGGAAGAGAGAAAAAAGAGACAAGGGAGGTAGAAATGTAGATTTGTTTAAACAAAACAGAAGGTTATTTTTGGCTGTTCATGTAAAGGGTGATATCTGAGGTTGATACCACCCGTTGTACTTAAATTGACTTTTAGTCTGACAGCTTGGTAGCTATGTAGACATGTTATTGATGGGATTAAGCCTCTGGCCTGAGACAGCAAGGCAGCTAGAGATTCTGGTGGACTGACAGCCAAGGGACTGGAGAACCCTACTGATGTGCTTTAGTAGACATATTTATAATTGGTTTTTGGAGCTGTGATCCGGAAACAGCCGCGGATCTTACAGAAACATATAGACAGACGTGTTGCAACTTTGTGCATGCTGTTGTTATTATCAAAGTTGTTTTTTGGTAATTATATAAGCTCGGACTTTTGAATCAGTTCCAAATTACAGCAGCAAAGAGAACCAAACATCACGCCCTTGAATTGAATTTTCACACAGCTTGTTTTCTTCTTGGCCTGTTGTGATAACCATTACTATGGAAAGTGTTTTTTATTTGTATTAAGTCTTTTAAAGTCTTGTCTCTTATCTGTCTTTTTATTATGGACAGGGAAATATCATGCTTGCTTTTAAAAAACAAATGTAAATAATGTATATTTTTCTACAAAAAGACTTAAAAAGCACTCACTAGTGAATAGCACTTAATGATGGTATTTATATTTTTAAAAAATCGTATTTATTTTATTGCCATTTTTGTAGGAAATAGAGGTTTACAAACACTAATGCTTGGTCTCTATGTTTTGTATTCCGCTGCCTTTTCAAAGTTGTTTTTTGTTGTAATTTTGTTTTTTCTTTTTTAATTTGTAGCCTGAATGTTTTCTTTGATTCCAAAGACTGACACTGGTCTGTGGCTTGGTCCCCTTTTAGTTCAGTCCACCAGTAGCTCTTTTATCTATCATGGGCCGTTTGGCCAGAGCTGACGGTTTTTTCATTGTTCCAGTTCTAGCTGGCAGTATGGCAGTCATGTAAACTGTTATTATGCACTCGAGAGAGTTTAGATTGTTGATCCATAGCAGATATCTCCTCTCTCTCGCCTTATTGTCTCCACACCTCATCACACCGAGAATCAAGTCCACTTACAGGCTGCTACCAGGCAGTCACATCAAAAAACGTTTGTTTTTTCTTGACAGTAATCAACGTCGACAGGCCTACAGCCAATTGGCACGTGTAAAATCCAACAAGAGTCCCATCAGTTTAAAGTGTTTTGTCCCTCTGCAGACTTGGTCTATAATAAAGAGGTGCCTTTATTTTAATGCTACCAACAGCATTCATCATACCTCCGTTGAGCCAGTCCGTTAATTAAAAAACCCACTTCATCCTGGTGACCACACACTCAACATTTGGAAATCACTTTTTATTCTTTCATTCAGTCCCCTCGTGGTTTGCCCTAGTTGTTAATGAGCTCTTGACAAGCCTTCATGTCCTGGACCGAATATTTAATTAGACTGGTTCCACTATGTGACTCAAGTCAGTGACTTTGTTTTTGTCCCTTTTAATTAATTTATTGTTGTCCGCCGTTCACACTGACTTCGTTATCACCTAAAGGCCGTTAGCAGTTACTCCCACGCTGCTCCTTGTTGTTGTGAACTGACACAAAAATATGACCCACACGTGGTTTGCACTTTAGCTGTGACACAGGCACTGAATTAGACATAGGAAAACTCAGCTCCAGACAGACAATGCACCTCCAATGCTGAAACCACAAGCACAGGTAGTCACTGAGAATACTTTGAGTTTGTGCATCAGGGCCTGATAGAAAAAGTGAGTTTGACCAACTTGCATTGGTCTTGATGACTCCTGAAAGTGGCGTTTGAGGCTCTAGCAAAGTGCACTTGACTCTTTTTCTGCAACAAAATGAAGGCAGGGACCACGCCAGCAGCCCTTTCCTTCCTGAAGGTGCAGTGTGTACAAACCTCGGCTGTGCTTTTCCATTTAGGAGCCCGGGATCGGTCTTGAGGCCCCCCTAACTCTGACTGACAGGCCAGCCTCGCGGTTGTACAGCTGCACCTACATTGGGCTCGCTGGGTTCAGCTGCTAAGGTCAACAATGAATGTATATTCCTCCTCCACATAACCAGACCTGTGATGATGTTGATACTTTGTCAGCTACATTTGTTTTCAGTTCTTGTCTCAACAACCCTGCTAGACATGGACATCGTGTAGCTATGACCTCAAACTGGGCAGCCGCAGCAGTTTTCGTTTCAGCACTGGGAATAATACTGAAGTGTGAACAGCAGTGGCATTTCTGTCTGTAGGACAACAGGTTCTTACTGGGTTAGCTCAACACTTCACGCTAGCATCGGTGATAACACGTTTACTGATGCCAAGGGCTCTGTCTGCGACTCTCACTTCTCAAGAGCCACTTCTAAATTTTCAGGGTCAGAGGGTTCAGTGAACAATAGCTGATTTATTTCACTGTTTAAAAGCATATATACAAAAAGGAAATGGTCTCTGTTGTTTCTTTGGACTTCATTTTACCACGCCACACCAGTGGCCCTTCTCCGTCATTATCTGTAATTATAGTATAAATACATAACAATATTATACGGAAACATGCATAGTAATTTCTTGTACTTTAGTATCTATACAATATATGGAATGGACAGACAAACTTAGTTACAGTAGCAAAACAGCAGATTTATAATGGTTAATAGCAATGTTTCAATGTACTCTATAATGGTTTTGTGTTACAGTACTATCAGATGAAACTAACGTGCATCATTCTTTTGTATATTGATATCCAGTACCAATTTTGCTGTGCCTGTGACTGTTCCTTCGTCAGCAAGGAGCATTGCAGTTTTTATTTTTATTTTCTTTCTGGAAAGGAACGGTTTTTATGTGATGAGAAATGTAACTGTATTAATGTGGTTGTGAACTTCTTGAGGTCAGCCATTTTGTTTTTTCCCCCTGGTTGTTGTAGTGAATGTTTTTCTGTTTTTTCTTTGTACGTTTTAACAGGGACTTTTTAGACGGCTCACTTAATGTGGTATAAATTAAGAGTTTGGTTTGTGGAGACTGACCGGGAGTTTCAAAGATCCCACCGATATGGCGTTTTTCATTTTTGAAAACCTCTCATGTCTCCCTGACCACCTCTCTCTCCTCCGAAGCTTTTGGTTGTACTTATCATGTACTGTTTGTTTTTTTTATAGAAAGTCATAATGCTGAGATAATGCTGATGTTGAAAACATTTAATTTATTTATTTTGTGCAACATCCACCCTGAATTGTTCTTCTACAAGTCAAGGTTTGGGAGAGGTCGGACGAGTACATAACATGTATTTGTAATTTTCTAATTGTTTCTTGTGTATAGAAGTTATCAGCCTAGGATGGGATGTGGTGTCACAGAGGGAGCGGACGGTAGGATGTGCAAAAAGAGGGATCATGGATCGTGAACAGGCTCGTTTCTTATGCCTTGAATATACCTTTGTCTTATCAATACTCCTCCTGCTCTCTGTAATAACGGTATTCACGAGTTCAACAGTCATATTTCAAACTCCCGTTTTAATAGTGTTCTTTCAATACACATCAACGAAATGAAGGAAAACCACCACAGTGAAAATGAACCACAAACTACATGGTTGAATGTATAATTAGGAAACAAAGTTGTACATAAGTGTAAAAAGAAAAGTTTCTAATCATGTTTATTTTCTATGCACTTTTTTATTTAAGTGATAGTTTAAATAATAAACATGTCTCCTTTACTCTTTTTTGTCTCTTGCCTCGTTTACTGTTTGATTGGGCAGCTGCTGAATTTATAAAAACCTATTAGAAAACAATCTCACTACAAGGTATATTTCATAGCTCTTCTGGAGGTTTCAGTCATATCACATGATCTTCATCAGCAGATGCTTTTAAGCCAACGTGGAGTCCTTAAAGTGCTTTTAGAAAAAATGGAAATTTGAAGGAATGGAAACTACATCTGCTAATGAAGATCATGTGATAGGATCAAAAGCTCCAGAACAGCTTCTTAATGGACCTTGTGGTGACATTGTTTTCTCAACTGCTGTTTCCAAGGTCAAGAATGAACCTTGAACTTCAAGTTCTCATGTTTTAGTCTTTTTACCGCAAATCACATTTTAACCATTTTTCAAAACAAGCTGTTCTGTTTGAACGTTTTCATTTTCATTTATTACTGAGTTGTTGGAACGATGGTATGACAGCCGACCAGATGAACTTGCTTCTAGTCACATTTCATTCATTTTTGATTTCAAGGTTCAGCTTTATTGTCATTATGCAATACAGGATCGCACAATGAAATGCAGTTGTAGGCCCCTCCACACACAGAAAATGTATAAACAGATATTAAAATATTTTAAACTAGAATAAAACAATAAGATATGAACAAAGTATATAAAAGTAGCACTAAAGGAAGAAATCAAATCAAATTATATTACAAGATTTGTACCTTTTTGTGGCATTTTATATTAAAAACTTTAGTGATTGTTGTACATAGAAATTTACAGTAGAGTCAGTTATCTCTCGGCACAATAATGTTCAGTTTATTGAGTTAAACTGAACTTTTTTCCCACCATGAACAGATGTGGGAAATAACTGCATCATCACACTACTCTTTTTTTTTTTAAGAAGCACAACATCTGTGTTCACAGCTTTGTGAGTTGAAGACAGTCGCTGCATGTGTCTGTTTCTGAAACACAGAGTTCGACTGCCTTGTTATTCAGCTAACCCAATCACACGTTTGCTGTGTCTTCACCACCACCACCCACTAGAAATGAATTCAAATTGTTTATTTTGCCAAGTGGTCCGAATTAACAGTAAATCCTCCAAGCAGCAGTTTATGGGTTCTTACAGGAAATTAGTGTAGCAGACCCAGAATGTGCTGATTCTGGTGCCGCTAATTAAAAACATGTCTTAACTCTGCTGTGTCTCACTGCAGTTATAGCTCACTGCCTCCACAGGAGCCTGCTGAAAACCCCTCCTCAGCTCTTGTTTCAAAGAGCTGCTGACACCCCCCTGCCCTCCCATCATGTTCCCATAAAACCAGTGTTTCAGTGTTTACACGCTAAGCAGACCCATGTGTGTACACGGAGCTGTTTCACTCGTTGTTCTCAGTGTGACCATACATGTTACACAGCAAAATACTTCATTTATAAACTGTAGGGTGTGTGCCCGTTTTCACAATCAATTTTGTAATTTTAATTGCCTCAATATGTTGCCTCAATAACACATGAAGACTGAGTTAATTTTGATGAGATTATTTACTCTATAGTATTCTAACTATTATCCCTGTGGTTGGTAAATTGCAGCCTGTGAGCCGAACCTGGCCCTCGAGCAAAAATATTGGCCCCCTGACTTTAGATGACTTTTAAAGTACACAGGTTTTTATAGTTTACATAATTTTTCACAAATCTACTGTAGATAGCAATGTAAATACAAGGCTCATGTAAATCCTCGTAACATCTCATACTGCCCAAACTTAAATAGAGAGACACACTTGCCTACTTGACCACAACCGATCTGTGTCTCGCGAACACAAATAGGCGGCAGTCTAACTGAAATTGTATGCTGATGACATTTGTTTCTAAGGCAACAACAGCACTTTCATCCAACCATAACAGAAGCAGTTCACTGTTTATAATGTGTGGATAACCTGTCAATTACAGCTCTAATCTTATAGTTAAACAAAGAACACATTCTCACATATGAGTCATTTTTGCCAAATTACAAACATAACCTGCTGCAACTCTGTTAGCCCAAATTTACTAATGGAAACATGAGAGTAGCGGCTCTGTGAGGCTGTACTTAGGCACAGTGGTGCTTTGAGCTAAATGCTAACATCATCATGCTAACATGCTCAAAATGACAATGCTAACATGCTGATGTTTTCCAGGTATAATGTTTACCATGTTCACCATCTTAATTTAGTGTGTTAGCATGTTAACATTTGTTAGTTAGCACTAAACACAAAGTAGCAGCTGAGGATGATGGGAGTCATTATTTTTGCAGGTATTTGATTATAAAACGAAGTACTGGGCAAATTAAAACGTTGACCTGATGATGGCGATAGATTAAAAGTTATGGGAAACCACCAAAAATATTATAATTCATCCTAAAGGGGAACAAAAATGTCTGCACCAAATCCATCCAATAGTTGTCAAGATATTTCTCTCAGAACCACCAAGTCAACCTCATGGTGGCGCTAGAGGAAAAGCCAGGGGATCACCAAAGTCATAAGGGTTCATCCTCTGAGGACCATGAATGTGTGAACCAAATTTCATGACAATCCATTCAGTAGTTGTTTGTTTCAGTCTGGACCAAAGTGGTGGAAAGACCGACCGACATTGCAATCCTTACAGCCACTAACATGGCGAAAAAATGTTTTGTTTTTTTATTAAATCAAACAAACAAACAAAAATATCACCGACCTGCGTTTCCACTGCACCTGTAAAACATTGGCCGTCCAATGAGCAGTGCCCAAAAACTGTCCCATGGTTGAATGTCATTTCTGACCCCTGTATTATACTAAACACAGTCCTGCTCCAAGGCTTCACCCTGATAATTTTCTGTTTTCTCTCCTCCCACACAGATTAGACTCGATGATACCGTGATCTCACACTCCTCCACCATCTCCAGTTTTGGCACATGTTCTGGTCCGTTTGGGGTCACTGCTGCACGATAACAGTGAAAACGTGTTTTCATTGGCCTGAATTCAAAGGAGGTGCGAACTTCTAACAAGCTCAAGTTTAGCTTCATTGCCAAAAAGATGTTAAGACCTCTTGCTTTATCAACTTAACGCTGTCGCTGAAGGATTACAGGGAAAAGAGGATTACTGTCAGGGAGTCTTGCCTGAGTGGAAGACTGATATTAGCAGGGAGATGCTATCTGGATGGAGCAAATTGCCTCATCTTGGAGGCAGATAATGAAACTCACAGAGTAGAGAGAAGAACATGTGAATGTGTGTTTGCCTTTACGTTGATGTCTGTATTTGTCTCTCTTTACCTTTCTTTGCTGTCTTTTTAAAGCAGCTGTGTTTTTGTGTACTAAAGCGAGGAGGGCAGCTCATTTTCAGCTGCAGATCATTGTGGTGACATTTGGCTCCTTCTGGCCACAGCCCTCTGAACTCTCTGTGGCTGTGTCTTGGAGAGTTTCCCAAACACTGTTATGCAATCTCCCAAACAGTCCTCCATTTATCATCATCCCCCTAACTTTTCTCGTCTCCCCCCCCAAACTCCTCCTTTCATATTCATTTTGTTTCATAGTTAGATATTTCTCCTTTATTTGTGCTGGATAAACATCAAATATTTTCCTCTGTATCCTCCCTGTTCTCTCTCCTCCACCCCTCCGTTCCTCCTCTCCCACCCACCCCAGTTTCTAATTGGATTTCATTACCATTTCCTTTCACTTTTTCCCAGCCAGACTCTCTGGTTGGGAGGAACAACAGCTTTCAGTGGATTCTCTTCGACACTCACGAACATCAGCAGCAGCAGTGGCAGCTCCCAAAGACTTCACTACATCATCTGGTAAGTTAGGTTTAGATTGCTGTCCTGAATTGTGAATGAAAGCTGCTCTTCAGTGCTTCAGGGCACACAGGTGAAGTCTGCACATGCCAGGGTGCAGGGCTGAGATATGTCTGATAGCTTTAGTGTTGAGAACAAATTACTACAAAGTGCATCATTGTAGTATTAGAGTATTGTGGAGATATGACTGTTGAGCTGGATTATATAGACAACTTTAAGGCAGAGGAGGAAGTATTCAGATCATTTTACTTAAGTAGAAGTAGCAATAACACAGTAAAAGTCCTGCATTCAAAATCTCAAAATGTACTTACAGCATATTAAAGTATGTTACAGGATGGCCCCTATCAGTGTTAAATTGTTATATATTGAATTAATAGATTATTGTTACTTATGCATTCAAGTTTAAACAGTATTTTAATGTCGTAGCTGGTCAAGATGGAGCAGATTTTAACTATTAATAATTCTAATAAACTAATACTAATACTTATAATCTGTATGGAAAATCTTGATCTGTGAAGTAGGTGGTAACTACAGCTGTCAGATAAATGTAGTGGAGTAAAAACTACAATAATTCTCTCTGAAATGTAGTCGAGTAAAAGTATAAAGTGGAAGAAAATATAAATACTCAAGTAAAGTACAAGTATCTCAAAATTCCTTGAGTAAATGTACTTGGTTACAGTACTTTCCACCACCAGGTAAGGTCATTATTGAGCAATACAGGGTTAAAATAAATGGGCAGCTTTGCCTTTAACAGCCTGATATTGTGTTACAGTAAATGTGGATAATATCAGTGCGCTCCAGCTGGTCTTGAGGCAACATGCCAAACTTTTCCAAATGGCTGCTGGAGCTCGTTGGTTTCTGTCTTACAAAGAAATCAGCTCTTTGAACCATAAAAGTTCACCTCAATCATCCAGGTGGAACAAAGTCCAGATGGTGAATCCAAATCACTGGACTAATTAAAATCAAAACTCCAGTCCAGTGATTGGATTCAGGTTTCAGCTCATGAGATATATGACAGCAACCTACAAAAAGAAAATGAAAGAATGTCCAAACGGTCATCAGATTAGGAACCGACATTAAAAAACAAAGACACTAATCAGTTCTGACAGTATGAACTGAGTCAAAATGGTGTGTAGTTGTAGAGTAAACACTGCAGTTCACGTATTAGACGTATTAGAAAGAGTGGATTCATCTTTTGTGTGGTTATTGAAAACATTCATGTTTCTAATCATCTGAGGGCTACTGAGGAGTGGTGGCAGACAGCTGTTCAGACTCTCCACTCCTCTTGTCTGCTCTCCTCCTCTGCCAGGAATGCTGACATGCATTTTCTTTCTCCCTCCTCTTTTTTTTCTCTCTCACTGTTTTCTCTCTTTCTTTCTGTTTCTAGTCTCCCCCTCCCCCTTTCCTCCGTCTGGCTCTTTTTTGTGGATGTAAACTCTCAAGTCCAATTAGGAGACCTGCAGATAGATGACAAAAACTCTTTCTCGTCATTGTCACACACCACAAACAGCAAGTTTTCATTAGTAAACCATAAAGTTTGATCCCACAAGAAGCTGGTACTGTGAGACAGCTGTGAGTCCTCCTGCTCAGCTCATCAGTTCAGTTTATGGTCCTGTGACGCCTGTCCTGCTCTCAGACAGACGGCCAATCAGGGCCACAGTGAAGACGGGCCGGTGTCTCTTGACCACAGACCCTGCAGGAAAAACACTGTGAGCAAGGGTGCTGTGACACAAACATACTCACTGATTTTAAACAGGTTAGGTAGCAGAAATGTACAATTTGATATCCTCTCATACTGTCCAAACAGGGTCAGCTGAAGATTGAGTTTCTTGATTCAGGTTCACACACAAACAGGAAACAGAAAGCAGACAGAAAGAGACAGAACTTGAGGATGAACCTTTAAACTTTTAGGTGCGACTGTGAGTCGTTTCTGAGTCGCCCTTCTGGTATTCAGCATCTCATCAAACTTTTACTAGAAACATCTGTTCAGACACCAAGAGTGCCATGTTTTGTTTTGAAGATATGATTAATCATTAGCTCAGGAATTTGTAATAACACAGTGTGCATGTCCCTCACTTAAACTTGTAGCCATCATACTGTATATATGGTGTGTATACATGTTTACTTACATGGATTTATGATCTTTGCATTCTAGTAAAACAACTGAATGTTATTTAGTTTAATTTTTGAGTTATTGAACCAAAAGAAAAAGTGTTTGATGTAAAAGTTAAATCAGTTTGGGATCATGGATGATGGTCGCATGTAAGCTCTTTTCTGTTTGTGCCGTTGGTTGTTATAAAATCGTCTTTTATTTCTGGCAATTGTTATTCCATCACTTCCCGCCACGTGCCGTCCCTGAAACAGAGCATGCTGTTCTTAGTATCATGACTCTTAAGCCATTATTTGAGGAAGCTGAATCACCAGTTGGAAACAAAAGCTGCACCTGTGCTAATAAACACTAGATCCATGTGGGTGTTGTTACAGTAAAATCTCAGTAAAAATCTCCACTTAGGTTTGTTTTAATATTTCTAAAGCTATTACATTTTATAAAGATATCTACCTGAGTGGAGAGGGACACTGATCTGTTCTAAATGACTGGTTATTTCCGTACAGTTTTGGCAGCACTGACATCTAATGAATAATGCCAACTCAGTAATGTAATACGGTTATTTCAGTTTCACTTTGCCCTCAAGCTGAGGGAGGAATTTGTTGAAAAAACATAAAGGAGTATTCATATTTTTCTCTGTCAATACACGTGAAGTGCATGATTAAATATGTTTAAAATAGACACTAGTAAAGTATTTAAAATGATAGATACTGTGTTTTTACAAATCAGCCCATTTTTACTGGCAGTTTTGGGACTAAATGTCAGTGTGCTCGACTCATGACTCAGACATATTGCAGCAATTTGAACTGGTCATCGTCCTGCAGGTTTTTTTCTTATTTTAAATAGTAGTGTTAAGAAGATGTAACCAGCGCTCTCAGCCAATCAGGGTCTAGTGTTGTAACAGGTCTGCAATAGTCCAATACTTAAATTATTTGATAGATTCCCTTTAACTGCAACTGAACTGAAACTTTTGTAACCCTGTGCAATAGTGTGTTTGAGAACAAAAGGTAAACTGAATATTATACTGAAAGTCCTTAAATTATGTCGTATAACACTCATTTCAGTGTGTTTACACATGCTGCTCCCCTGCCTCTGTAATCTGATGTGGTTTGATATGAAGTGATGTTTATTGTGACATTTGTGGTGCACTTTTGTTTATCAGATCACTGTTATCCCCTTGTATATAGTCCAGTGTCACTCTTCCACTGACTTTGTTGTAAACTGTTTCCACACATACTGTCATTTATCTTTTCAGGTCTTTATGTTTGTTAGCTTTTTATTTCTCTTTTCTCTCTCAGCCGTGACACTGCAATGACCTCACTCAGGCTGTGGCCCTTGCTGCACTCCCTCCTTCTCCTCCAAGTCCATCTTTCCAACCAGTTAGAAGACAACAAGATCCCTCCCAGTCTGTGCACTGGTCACCCTGGTATCCCGGGCTCTCCTGGAGCTCATGGCAGTCCTGGTCAGCCGGGGAGAGACGGGAGGGACGGGAGAGATGCTGCTCCGGGGGAGAAGGGACAGAAGGGGGACAGGGGAGACCCAGGTGCTCTATTTTGCTTATCTATATGTCAGTATGTGATAAATGTCCGCAGTGGATGCTCATGTCCTCTTCCTCTCCAGGTGAGACAGGAGTGCGAGGCCTGACAGGGGACAGAGGTGACCCAGGAGAGAAAGGGGAGAGGGGCCAGGCAGGAGAGTGTGCAGTGGCCCCCAAATCAGCCTTCAGTGCCAAACTATCCGAGGGTCACACTTTTCCCCTCACTGTAGGCGATATAGTCCGCTTCGACAAGATTGTGCTCAATGAGCAGGACGACTACAACACGGAGACGGGGCGCTTCACCTGCAAAGTCCCTGGAGTTTACTACTTTGCAGTCCACGCCACAGTCTACCGTGCCAGCCTCCAGTTTGACCTGATGAAAAACGCACACGCAGTGGCATCTTATTTCCAGTTCTACGGCAACTGGCCCAAACCGGCGTCTCTGTCAGGCGGCTCCCTGCTCCACCTCGTCCCTGGTGACCAGGTGTGGGTCCAGATGGCTCTGTCAGAGTACAACGGAGTATATTCCAGCACCAAGACAGACAGCACCTTCACCGGCTTCCTGGTGTACTCAGACTGGAAAAACTCGGCTGTGTTTGCATGACATGTGCTTATGAACAAAACAAAGTCATATCCCGCTTCGGGAAATGAACCACAACCAATTTCCAATTTCAGTTTTCTAATTGAGAAGTTCTGGATAAAGACAAGTGAATACGATGTGACGTGGTACATCTGTATTTGTGTAAGAAGTAAAAAACATACCAGACAATGTTGACAATGAATGGCACATACCGTACTGGTGAAGTGTGAGGTACACACACACACACACACACACACACACACACACACACAAGCAGTAATGTTTGTTCAGTGTCTGTTCTTCACTTGCAGCCTTTAAACTGCTGCAGCACTTAATTCTTGTAACAGATGTGACAACGGCCTCCAGCCAACTCCAGGCCACTGATTCAGACAGCTTTATGTTATTATTGCACTTTGTTTCCCGTCAGTGTCTGCACAGAGAACATGAACAAATTAATAAATCTTTGTAGTTTTAAAAACACATATGACTGACATATTGTTGGCCATAAATACACATTTATCCTGGATACTGACAAATGTGAGGAAATCAGTTTTACTAATTGTTGATTGTTGTAATAAGTCAGTTCTACGCTTTTAACTTCAGTCTCCAAACATGATATTTGTGTCACTTTCTCACAACATGCCTGCCTGTGCACACATCTGTTTTATTATATAGACATTTACTGAACCTGTTTGCAATGGTGGAAGTACCAGAGTATCATCAGAAAATGTATTTAAAGAATTTAAAGTAAAAGTAGAAAAATGTCCCCTCTGAGTGATATATTATATATGACATTATTAAATTACTGATGCATCAATGTGTAAGTGGCATTTTACTTTTGTACCTGCTCGAGGTGCAGCTAGTTTGAACTATTTTATATACAGTTAGGTAGTTTAGTCCAGTGGTTCCCAATCTAGGGGTCGGGCCCCTCTGAAGGATCACAAGAGAAATCTGAAGGGTTGTGAGATGATTAATGAGAAAGAAAAGAGAAAAAAATGTTGTTGTTTTAACTTTTCTCTATGTTTTTTTCCCCTTTTTTTTAGTGATAATTTTACCTCATACCTCAAATTGTTATTTACATGAAACCATCTGAGAAGTTTAGAGGGGAAATCACTCTCTGTGGAAGCTGCTAACAACTGATAGACATCTGAAACATGACGAGGGGCCCCAACTAGACACTGCTCTTTTGTGAGGGGTCACAAGCCAAAGAGTGTGGGAACCACTGGTTTAATCTTTAACAATGCATCATATTTCACAAGTTTATCATATCTTTTTTAAATGTAAGATTGTAATCTGAAAAGTAACTAGTAGCTATAACTGTTGTGTAGTAAAATGTAGTGTAGTAAAACTGCAATATTTCCTTCTGAAATGTAGTGCAGGAGAAGAATAAAGTAGGATGAAATGGAAATACTTGAGTAAAGTACAAGTACCTCAAAAGTATAGTAGCCTATTTGAGCAAATGTTCTTGGTTACTTTCCACCACTGCCCACTTAATCAACTTTCATGTGGCACTTTTAAATTCAATAAAATTCGACACCCAACTCTCTGGTTTTCATTACTAAAGGCAAAGACCTACCAAAGTAAATACCATAACAAAAAAGGCTGGAAAATATTCATTTTCCACTGGATTTATTCTGTTTACCTCTGCCTAATGATTCCACCAAACGCTGTAACTACATTGACAGACTCTGCAGCTACATTTCAACACTGTGAGCTGGTTGATGCAAGTCATCTCCTTCTTCCCGTCACTGATGATGATTTTCAACAATAACAACATGTATTATTTTCCCACATTACTGAGCTGAGTCATTGTCGCTTGACATTTTTCTCAAGGCAGGATTGTTTATTTAGGAGGGTAAACAATGACAAGACCAGAACCCAAGAAAGGCTTTCTGTGCCTGTCAAATACACTACCTCAGACATGAGGAAATGTTATTTTCCCTACACATAATTAAGCTTTAAATATATCCTCGTAACTTTTCCCTCTAGGATAGAAATGGGAGAAGCAGGGAGTTAATCAATCTTCTCCTGGCATCAATAAGTTATTTCCATTAGTTCATGGCCTGTAAATCGTTCCCTGACTGCTTGAAGCTGAAGGCCAAGCAGACAGTGACATCACCCTGAAATACAGAGCTCTCATTGGTGGACGGCTGTCTGTTCGGGTGAAGGAGAGTGAGGCCAGCAGTTTGACGCAGTTATAGGCCTAGTTAAGATAGTGAGACAATATGATAGAAAAGAGTGTGTACATAAACTGCATTTAAGGCACGGCAATAACGAGGATTTTAGAAAATAATGAGCTCAAAATTCCCCCAGCGCAACCCCACCTGTCAGTTTGACTAGGAACCAAAAATGTCCGTAGAACTCTATATTTTTTCTCATTTTATTAATTAATTTAAGTTAGATTATATTGTATTGTACATTTCTGTGTCCCTGCCTGATGGTCTTAAGTCTGTTTTAAATAAATACTTAGACATTTCTACCCAAAATACACATTTCTACAATATTGTCGTGAGGTTGCCTGGCAACCAGTGGAGACTCCAGGAAGTTGCTGCTCCGGCCAAGAAATAGCCCCCCACAAATTTCTTCTTTTTACACTTCGATTTTTGTGTGGGTCAAACAAGCGAGACATAACGTGTTAATTAGTGAGCTTTAGGTGCCGGTAGGTGAATATTGTTACCTTTGGACAGAGCGAGGCTAGCTGCTTCCCCCTGTTTCCAGTTTTTATCCTAAGCTAAGCTAACTGGATGCTGGTCGTACCTTTATATTTCAAGTGACAACCACGAGAGTGGTATCGATCCTCTCATCTAACTCTCGGCAATAAAGCGAACAAGCGTATTTCCCAAAATGGAGTTCTTGTGGAGAAATATTAAATCCCTGGACTATATTTTAAATTAGCTTAGAAAGGAATTTTAATACATTTAGTGTAAAAAAAATCAGAATAACCCATCGGAACCCACCATGTGCATGTTGTGTGTAATTGTAGAACATAAACTTCTCCTCACGTCGTAAAAATCCCCAAATTACCAGAAACAATAGGCTACGTGACCTCATTGTCCTCAATGATCGGGTTGTCTGAATTCAGAATCTATTAAAACAAAAATATGATCTGAAGAAAACAGCCTAAAATATTCCTGATACAGATGGGGAGTCATGCAGCTAGAATCTAGAGGAAGTATGCTGTTGCCAACTTTATTATTCTCAGTTGGAGGTAATACTTTGTCCAGCAGGGGGCAGTGTTGTATCACAGCTAAAACACTGTCTGCAGGGAACATCTGCATAGCAGAGTGTTGAGTATCATCACTTTGTGCTTCAGATTGTTTTAACCAGCTGTATCAACAGTCTCTGAGTCCTGAGGTGCCTTTGTGATGTGTGCAACAGTGGCTGTGCTTGTTCAAAAGAACTGACACAGGAATGTATAGCACACTGGGATTGTATTTGTTCAACACCTGTTCCTGTAGCTACTTCCCATTACGTCACAAAGGGACTCTTCCTTTAACAGAATGTACAGTTTACAAGCTTGAAAAAGAAATTATGTGATTTCTTAAGAGATTATTAATACAAAATGAAAGGCAATTTGATATTTTCAAATTATTAATAAATAACTGATAAATGAAGGCCTTAACTGTCAAAATATTGGCACTTATGTGGACAAAATTCTCTATGTTTTAGAAACAGTAAATGCTAAACCAGAGAGAATCTTTTCATATAATAAAACCACATTTGTGAAGCACTTCAGACATTACAGTTGACAGATCAATAAGTAGACCTCGCTGATCCAGCCTGTGCTCTTCTTTGTTCATTATAAATGTATGAATGCTGGTGCAACATTAAGACACTTACTTTGAAAATCTGTGAATACTAAATGGAGTTTTGAACTGTCTGCAGATCAGCATGTAATATGAATAACTTGATGTAGCCGCGTGAGAGAGAGGGTTTTATTCTCCACTGATAACAGCTACGACTATGACTGGATTACGTGTTGAGGACTATTTTATATGTGTTTAAACTTAAATTTATTCTCTTTAATTTGTCCCTTTACGGGTCTTCCCATAGTCTAGTTTTCCATATTCCTGACGAGGTACTCGAGAGTAAAAAAAGTAAGTAATCTTTACTAAGATTGAGGGCTTTTGCATGTTATTTTTAGGCTAGAATTTAAGATCAGGAATTGTATTTAAAATAGATTTTTGATGAAATATTTTCCCTAACAAATACTGAACAGTAGACTACAGTTATGCTGCTATGGCACAATCAGGATAAAATTCAACTGAAGTTTACTTTCAGCCTTGTTTCCCTTGTAAATGAATCTCTGATAGGATTTCTAAAAAGAAAAGATGCACAATTCAGTCTTGTAGTATTATTGAATGAATCAGATATTCAGGGTGTTCTCATATTGAAATGGTGATGGTCAGGATCCTACACTGGCCTTTTGTTTTACTGCACATAGTAACTAAGCAAACTCTTACTTAAACCAGTTATTAAAAGAGCTATGTTTGTAATTTTTACTAGAGTTTCTTCTTCGTTCTTCTCGAGTTAAACATTGCCCATAAAAAGGATTCATTTCAAAACTTTCAAATACAGCTGTATTTAATACTACAATCAACTTAAACCCCTTGACTAGACACAGGTGATTTCCATTGTACTAATTATTTGACTTCTCAAACCAACTGGCTGCACCAGTGATGATTTAGATGTGTCCCATTGTCCTGTGACATTAAAGGGTCTTTTTCTGTTGAATAGTGTCAAACAAGCCTCATTAAATCCCCTTTGATTCAATTATATAAAACAATAAAACATAAAAACTCACAAGGGTCTGAATATTTTCTATAGGCACTGTATTTAAATGAGTAACAGTACATCTATTTGAGCAGTTTTTAAGTACTCTTTCAGCCCTGGCCATCCTTCTTTTTGTGTAGGAACAGTGGCACATTTCATTCTGAAGGTGAAAGTTCAAGTACCACTGGGGGGCTCCTATAATGAGCCCTCTGACCTAATGGCTATCATCCAGCGTCCTACTTCAGGAGACACCAGCTTTAATCTCTGCGTGGCCCATACATCACTCACTGCATCTATTCAAGGCTATCAGGATTATCTGGATTAATTACAACAAAGCTCTTAATTACAGTTGAGTCAGGGTTGGGTGGAGGCCAGGGCTAATGAGCTGCCTGTCTCATCTTCTTTATCTCCTGCATTACTGTCAAACCCTTGATTACCATTTCACTTCAGTGACTGTTTTCTCTCTGTTTTGTCTTATTTTACCTTTTGCAAATCTCCAGATTTTATCTTCTAGCTATGAAATGTTGGTCTCTTTTGAACTGTTGTATTTTGTATTTGAAATAGGAGGGCTTTGGCATGTCATGTCAGACTGGCCAGTATCAGAAATAAATACATTACTCTAAAGCTCATCTATGCAGGGGAATTCTCTTATTGTCCATGAGCCCCCATAGGGAGGTCAGAGGTCAGGGTCGACTCCAGATCAGCACTGCTTGTAGCTGTTATAAATTCACCATGTTTGACATTTTAGCCGGGTAGATGCTCACTGTTATGATGGCTTGAACCCTTCTGGTTTTTGAAGAGGTTTTCCCACTCAGTAAGACACACAGATTGAAGCACATAATGTAGAGACGATGGGGAAATAAAGAGTCAGAGCAAGAGATGGAGACAGTGATCATAAACAGAAGAAATAGAGCCTGAGTGATGCGGGGAAGAGTGCACTAGAGTCTGACATTTTCCCACACTGCTCCCGGCCAGGACCACGGGGGGTCAGAAGGAAGAGGTCGAATCTCAGGAGTATAAAGCGCTCCTTGGTTTACTCCTCCCTGCTCTTCCCCTGACATTAAGCTTCCTCTCCTCTGTTAACACCATCCTCATTTACAACTATCACATAAACACTGCTGAGGCTGGGCTTGTGGGTAAGGAGACAATAAACACACCCCTGGATTTGTTTTCTGATCTCTAACAGAGCGTTTAAGTTTGTGGTCATCCAGTAGAAACCAGCGCACACCTCTCAGTTATAAAGATGAAAAGATTTCGTATCCTATCCTTTCAGATCTCATTATCGCTGCAAAAAATACACTAAAATTACAATATATTGTTGAATAATGTCATTGAGTGCATTCTTTTATCTTAGCAGATGTCTGGTATGGAGCTGGGGATATTTTTAGAGAGGACATTGGGAACGGGAATGAAGCTGTAAACCACAAGGCTCTGGTGAATTGTCATATGGTGGTGGAAGTGGTCCCATAAGACCATTAGGGGCCCACTCCTCTAACCCTGCAACCCTTCTGCAGCCCCCAAAACACTCCCTTTATCTTCAGAGACACAAGACATGAAAGATGAACCATCTCTGGACTCAACTGTTGCATTATCCCTGGCTTCAGATACAGCGTCGACAAGTGAAAAGGAATGTGTTATCTTGTGTATTCAGCCCCTGTGGAAATAAAAAAATCTGAATCACCTTCCACATATGAAAGCCCCAGGGGCGTACTAAAGGCTGTGTGGACGTCATGAAAAGATGGTGAAATCATTAAAACCAAATTTGGTAAAATGATACAGAGGCCAAAGCTTCAAATATGTGAGTTTTAGTAAACTATGTTGGCAGGAATGTAAGATGGAAATCTGATGACTTCTACATAGGACTTGTCATAGTAGGAAAAGCACAGGTGTTACTAATAACATAACAATCACTGTTATATATATAGTTAGTTATATAAGTGTCCCAGTAAGCCATGACAGTGTGACAGTAAGCCAGCATGCACAGTACCAGCACCCTGAAACTGAAGCAGCTAAATGGAATTCAGCTGTCATTAATTTTATTATTTACACCTGCGTTTTTCCTACTGTGACATGGGAAAAAAAGGCTTTTTGTGATGGCCTTCCCTGCTTGCTGCTCTGTTTTTCCGGGGCTGCACCTGAAGGCAGCACAATCAGCAGCATTGGACACACCTGGGCCATGTGTGGCCCATGCATAAAGGCCTTTCTGTTGTTTATCTTGCAGCCCACTGTCACTCATTCACTCCCTACACCAGTGGTTTCCAACCTTTTTTTGTCTGACATAAGCTGGATGTTATTTATCACTATTAATTACATAAAAGTGGATGTTGGTATAAAGGTTATATATATATATATATATATATATATATATATATATAAAGGTTTGGTCGTGTTTGCATTCACTACCACTTGGAGTTGCAGAAGACGTACATTTACACAATGTATTAAGCTATCTCTATATCTGCATTTTTTTTCAAGATAATTTATTTTGACTTCTCTGCATGCTCCCTTGCTGACTAGTTTTCACTCACTCTTGCTGACTAGCATGAGGTGTTCAGGTGTTACAACTGTCTCCTGATTGGTCAGATTGGTTGGAGGTGTGCCCTGTGCACTTGGTAATTGTGACAATAAATATTGTCCTCAGAACAATTTGTAATCCTATCTGTGTTTCTTCTTTTGCTCCTAAACACAAATATGTGGATGTATTTTATTTTTTATCATATTATATTTTTCTTAAATCCGCTGAGCTACTCCACCATCTTCCCATGAGCCTTTGGGGTTCACATACCCCTGGTTGGGAATCACGGCCCAACACTACTGATACTACAGATTTTACCCACCTATTTGTTTGTACTATTGTCTACTACTTTGTAAATGTGTAAATACATTTTAGAGTTGAAACAATTATTCTATTAATCAAGCAACAGAAAATTAATATGCAACTACTTTGATAATTTTTTGATAATTAACCATTTAAGTAATTTTATAAGGTGGTTCAAATGTAAATATTTTCTTGTTTTCTTATGTCGTCATGAGCTCTTGGAACTTGTGATGGGCATTTTGTGCTATTTGCTGACATTCTATAGACTAAATGATTAATTGATTAATCAAGAAGATAATCTGTAGATTAATCAATGATGAAAATAATTGTTACTTGCAGCCCTAATAAGTTTATTGGATATACCCATGTGTCTCCTGTTTTTGTTGCAGTCTAAGAGCTGGGCTGTGACAACATATACAAGCATTATGTGTTGGACTGATGACGAAGATCACAGGAGACAGTTTCATTGATTCTTGTTTTATTATGAACAGAAGACTTGCCAGTTATGTGGCAGCCATAGCATTTTAAAAAAACACAAGTTACATTCATGTCTTCGAATCACATTGTCCCACACTGTGTCATACAAACTGCAAGTAGCAACAGATGATGGTCATGTGAGCCGTTTTCAGTCCACTGCAATCTTTAGTTAGGAATGCCATTGGCGTTTTAGGAATACCTTAGAGGAGTAGTCTATAATGACTACAGTCTAGTCTCTAGAAACCATTTACAACCTTATCAAAAACTGACATTCGGGCCACTTTCATTGATGATATCTGTGTAATGTAGTGGGGAACATCATAATGACAGTAATTGGCTCCAGTCACAAAACAATGCAGAAATCAAATTATACAAATTACTTTCAGAAAAAAAAAAAAAAAGTTTCAAAAGGCAAATGAGGGCATATGACAGGTCTGATTCCACACCACCCACCTTCAATAACAATGCATTAAGTGGTGTTACAATAATGCCCTGTAAACTTTAAACACAGATCAATATCAACACCTCAGCTTCGACTGCAACAAATGAGAAACAAAGGCAAAATGAAATTGTAAAGCCTTATTAGTTTATGCACCTTTTATACAACAGAAATCTGTTTTATTACAATAACAAAGGAAAGGGAAAACCTTTTATGGATTTTGTATCGGTGGTGACTGTAACATGGCTCTGGGTGGAAGACTGGAATAAGCCCTATCAATAGAACAAATAAATGGAATAAAGCTGTATTTTATCAGGCCTGACTGGAAAATTATAAATCACTTTCCTTAAATACAGAAAACCTTTTTTACTCTTTACACAGCTCTGTGAGAAGTGGTCATCATTTGCAACAGAAGATAAGGTTGTGGTGCAGCGTGGAATAATACACTGTTATACACACACAGCGTTCATACATACAGCATGTGTGTAATCATTTGTATACTCATGCAATAAAGCACAGTGTCAGTTTCATTTCTTCACAGCTTGGCCCACTGAAAGCGCAACATTTTAAGACATGAGTGGCAGTAAACATTTCAGCATCAGGGAGGGCACTGACGGGTTACCATGGCTACGAGACCTGAGACTCAACGTGGCAATACTGGAATATTTAAACATCTTAGTACCAAAACAGACTGTAGCTGTGTCTCAAATCCATAATACAGACTAATTCTACGCAGGATTTGAGTGTGTTGTGTGTTCACACTAGAAAAGCAACAAAATAAAGGATACTCAAAGCAGTCAGTGTACATACAAAAAAAAAAAGGACATGGAGGAGCTGCTCACAGCTGGAAAAAACTAAAAAACTAATTGTGGATGGTCAGTTACATTTTTGGGAAAATATTTTGCTCTCTCTTTATTTTGTAGTGGCATTTTAATGTTGTAGTTCGATTCAACAGTGCAAGTATTGCATTATTTCCTGTTAGTTGAAATAGTTGATTTCTTGTATACTAACTGCAAAAACAGTATACTATAAAGATTAGTATATAGTACATACTGTATATAGTTAGTATGTAGTACGGAATTGGGACACAGCATGTGTTTTAGTATTTGTTTTCTGTTGTCAAAAGGTGCACAGATCTGAAAACAAATATTATAAGATTAGTCTGGTGATATTCTCTATTTTTTATTGTCAAAAAGTCCCATAAATCTCAATAAATTCAGAACCAAGTACAAGACAAGCATTGTTTGGGTAGTGAAAGCCCATTCACACCTGTTTGCACGGTTTACTCCTGTTTGAGTAACATTTGTTAAAAACTACAGAGCACAGTTGTTTCTTTTACAAAAATAAAACTACATATTTGTGAACCGTTTTTAAAGATTTACAACTTCAGTGGAAATGAATAAGCTTGGGGCCACCGGCAGGGCAGAGAAGCAGGAAAATATTAAGAGACGGACTACCGCGTTGTTACTTATGGGATTTTTTGACAGCAAGAAAAATGTGGAATATTACCAGACTTATCCTGTAACACAACCTAGTCTAGTAAAAACACAAGTCATACAATTTCATTTCACTGGTGGTAAAACTTAAAGTATGGATACTGATAGGCTGTTCCATGTAGTCAGACGCCCACAGATCCACTTCTGTTGGTCCCTCATACATACACGTCCATAGTGTTGAGGATCATGTGCCGACAGAGCGGGCAGTTCTGCTGGTATATGGGCTGCCTCAACAGGATGTTTGTACAGTCTCTACACAAGCAGAGGTGCCTGCATGGCAGCAGCACCACCGTCTTGGTACAGTCCTGACAGATCACACACTTCTTCCTGTCCTCCTGCTCCTTCAGCAAAGTCAGCAGGCTCTCAGCAGGCAGAGGTTTACTGTCTTTGCCTGAAGACGACTGCTTCTTCAGTGGTCTGTCTGTGCTTGATGAGGGGAAAACTAAATCCAGCACCTCCTGGTGGGCTCCATCTCCTGCTCTTCCATCTGGTGGGTCCCGTCTCTCTTCTCCGGGGTCGCCATCGCCTCGCACTCTGTTGTTGCTGTCCCTGAGGAGCTGCGTCCTCAGAGCCAGACCTAGCTGGCTGCTGAGTCGAGACAGCTGCTGCCAAAGTCTTCTCTCTAGCAAGTAGAGGTGATGGAGTATCCTGGGCAGGCGCTGCATGGCACCACGTACAAAATGTGGGGCGCTCCGCAAGGCTGAAGCGAGGCAGTGGAGAGCCAGATAAAGTCTGCGCAGGGCAGGAAAAGAGTTAATGTAATCCACAATTCGCACAGCAGCCTGTCGGGTCAGCGTTGGGTTCAGGTAGACGGTGGTAGTTAGAGCAATTGTGACAGTGAGCAGGAGGCCATAGATGTTCAATATGAAGATGCTGATAAACATATGAACCAGCGAGACCAGAAAGTCCAACACAAGTTTGCAGGGTGACCACAGGAAAGCCGAAGTCCCAACCAGGCTGCTGTACAGAAAGGTGAAGGAGGTCAAGGTGAGCTCCAGCGCCTTCTGAAGCGGGCTGGAGACCGTCTGCCACACACTGACCACCGCCAGGTAAATGTTCTGGGTGGCGATGAGTGCAAAGTTGACCACAGTGTTGGTGAAATAGACCACCAGGCTGACAGCGATGCCACAGCCCTCCAGCACTGACAGCAGACCTCGACACACGTGCTCCTTCCCACGAAGCAGGACATGCATGGACAGGTAACCCACCATCTTCAGGCTCTCCAGAAGCCCCTCCAGAGCCAGCACCAAGTTCCCCAGCATTGTGACAGTACCGTGGGCTACGTCTGACGTCGCCTCTGCCATGGACATCAAGCAACACACGATTACGTTTCCCAACTCCACCACTGAGTTGAGGAGGAGGGTGGGCAGGCTGTTTATAAAGGTGATAACCGCCAGGATCGTCCGCACCACGGTGTGGACGATGAGAAAATTCAGGTCCAGCAGTAAGCAGACGGCGTCCAGGCATTTTCCCACAGTGGAGATTACAAAGTTCACCAAACCCATGGTAATGTATCTTTAACTTATCGATGTTTACCTATCGGTGCTCTCAGGTTGTCTCCACGGCAAAGTCCATGTCTTGTTTATTTGTTCTGGGTGAGATATTCAGACGTTAGCTAGCAGTCACATCTTGTTCCGACCGTTAACTCGTCCTTTGTGTCAGGCGAAACAGTACACCATTCCTCGTTCCGTCAAAAGGACGATACAGTTTCTTTTCATGTTTTCCTCGTGTTTGTTCGGCTGAAACATCGAGTTTTACATGGCAAACACACGCGTTACAGAGGCGGATGTTTAGGTTCAAACCAGAGGCAGACACTTCCGTTTAGTTTCCTCGGTTTCGTTTTGGCTCTCCGTTCAGAACACGGTCTGGAAACATTTGATTAGTTAATCAGCCACTTTAAAAAATATGTGACCTGTAAAATCAACAGGCGAAATCAAGAGAGACGAAGAAAAACACACAGAAAGCTTCAATATGTTTACCACCGTTATTGTGGCCGCCATATTTGTTTTGGCCGTGTCACCTGACCTCTCCACTTCTTTCCGGTTAGTTTGTTTAACACCACAGAGCTAGAGAGTTTCACAAGTTTTATCAAATCTAAAATAAAATATAAATAATACAATTCTACACACATAAAATCTAATACATATAAATAAAATATAACAATATATAATATAAATAAATTAAATAAACACCACGTTTACAGCAATTTATAAAAGTGCAGACATTTTTATTGTTAACATGGTTTAAAGATGTGTTTAGCAAAATTGGCTTTTTGGTTTCTACAATTTTGGTGAAAAATAAGCAAATGTATGTATTATTTTATTTTTATTAATGTTATTGGCAAAATACCATATCCACAAATCTAATATACGTACAATATACATCTCATATAAAAATGAAAATGAAATCAGATGTTAACACAATCTCCTCTTTGGGTCAAAAAGAGAGATAAATAAATAAATAAAATGAGCTCTCTTAAAAAAGTTTTTATTATGTTTTAAGACATCCTCTGGCCTCTGTTGTTGTAAATGACTTATTTTTCTGAATAAAGTTGAGGGGAAAAAAGGGGGAAAAAAATTTAAATATCCCAGAAAAAAGTTGTAATGATCACGAAATGGGCTGAACTCTCTCTGCTGCAGATCAGTTTAGTTATGGTCAGTTCATTTCAATGAGCTAATTCTTTTATCTCCTTTTTTTTTGTTTTGGGGTCTCAAGTAGGGCTGCAACTAACGATAGTTTTCACGATTAATCGTTTAGTCTATAAAATGTCAAAAAATAGTGAAAAATGCTCATTACAATCTCCCAGAGCTCAAAGTGACATCTTCAAATTGCTTCTTTTGTCCAACGATCAGTCCAAAACCCAACGACTCGTCATAAATGACAAAGAAAAGCAGCAAATCCTCACATTTCAGGAGCTGGAACCAGCAAATACTTGACATTTTTGCTTGAAAAATGACTGAAACGATTAATCGATTATCAAAATAATTGGCAATTAACTTTCTTTCGATCGACTAATCAATTAATTGACTAATCATTACAGCTCTAGTATTTTGAAATCTGGCGTTTTTTTCTCCAGAATTTTTTATAAAATAAGGAAATAAGGAAAAAAACATTTCTTTGTTCTTAGAAATTCTCTGCGTGTTTTTGTGTGTGAGAGAGAAGTGAAACGATTGCAGTCAATTTTCAGTATTGTGCCCTTTAATACTATCACCAGGGTTTTCCAATTTCCTGAACTCATTCCATTTACATTAACACAATCTCACTTGTTGAGCCATACTCTCCCATTACCTCAGCCACTTCAGTGACAAACACTTTGCAATCCTGAACAATATCAACAGTATTTCCTTCCTTGTGTCTCATCCTCCCCATCTGAGCTGCACAGCATTGCGCTTTTTTTTTTTTTTTGCAAAGGGAAACTCCGTCTGATACGATCATGGGAAATCCTGTTCTGAAGCTTTGGACATTTGACAAACAGCATTTGTTTAAGCGTTTAATGATACAACAGGGATACGTAGGAGCAGTGCAAGAAGCTATAAAAGGTCTTGCGCATTACTTTGTCTCTGGCAGAGACCTGCTCCTTTTATGGTAGCTAACCTTCCCTCTGGTCCTGTAGCAGGCCAGTAGTCAGCTTCCTTTGTTTGTTTTCTGGTCAACTGAATCCTTCCTCTCTAAATGACAAGAGGCTACAAAAGGCTTGCTTTCATCTGAAACCTCCTGCAGCCTTTCTTTAAGTGTCCATAATGGATACTACACAATGTGTCTACTTTAGCTCAAGAGTTTCTGTATAGGACTCAGGAGAAATCAGCTCAGAGGTGTCCAAATTAATTCACATCCATTTTTAGGATGGTGGCCTCTCGCTAAGATGATGGAGGCTATTTAGTAGAACCAAGATAACAGTTTCCTTTAAACTTTTTGTTGGCACACAACATCCACGGCTGCCTGAAAGTGTGCAGCTTCCAGATTTATCAGCAGTCATGATGTTGCTTGCTTCACATCCACTCAATGACAAGTCCTGCAATCCGTCTTAAACTCAGACCTGGAAGCTGTCTCTTCAGAGCCGTTTGGTTAGAATAAGCAAACAATCACAAAAATAAAGGGCAGGAAAAAATCATACAGGGGCACTGACATGGAAAACAAGAGGAGCTTGCACAGGATGAAACGGAGACAGCAAGACAAACCAACCCCTTGACGTGTTTCCTACAGGGAGCCGATGGCCCACGGATGACTGATTTGCAGCAATTGGGCCTCTCACCCACTGGGTCATTTCCACACTTTAAAGAAATGCGAGCATCTGACCCGCCCTTCCACCTCTTTGTCTGCTCTCCCACTCCCCACAAACATCTCTTTACTGCTCTTTGTCAGTATTATGGGGAGCTAAAATTACTTTGGCTGAAACTCACTAGATATAGTTCTAGTTCTAATAGTTCGACACAATAACCCCCTGTAAAATACAAACTGTCGTAACCCTACACTTTTGTATAGAATAAAGAAACAAGATATAAAGTGTTAATTAATGAGCTTTAGAGGTGCTGGTAGACAGATTGTGTTACCTTCAGGCAGAGCCATGCTAGCTGTTTCCCCCTGTTTCAAGTCTTTGTGCTAAGCTAAACTAACTGGCTGCTGGCTGAAGCTTCATATTTACAGTACTGACATGGGAGTGGTATCAATCTTCTCATCTAACTCTCAGCAAGAAAGCCAATAAGAACATTTCCCAAAAGGGCAAATTATTCCTCCACACTGGCATGGTAGAACTCTTGTGTAGAAATATTAAATCACTGGACTATATTTTAATTTAGTTTAATATTAAATTTAAAGCAATTTGTCTAAAAATGTAAAAAATCAGTCTTCAAAACGCACAATGTGTAATTTGAGTGTAATTGTAGAAACTAAACTTCTCCTCAGGTCGTCAAAACGTCTAAATTACCAGAATCGATACCTACGACATGACCTCACTGTTCTGCCATGAGGAGGGGATATCTCTGAATTAAAATTAAAATATGTGAACAACAGCCAATTAGCATATTTCCTAAAATGTTGTGAGCTATTCCTTTAAGGTTAGGGAAAGATGGTGGTTATGGTGAATAAAACCACAAAATAGAAATGTTACTTGCAGGTTTGTGAGGGGACGCAAACTCTGGTCGTCTGCATGAAAGTCATATATGCATTCAGACTTATGCTTAATTTTGATCAGCTTCGAACTATAGGATGATGTTCAGATTTTTCCAGATTACAATTATACAAATGAATAATGTTTAATAGAACAGGATGTCTTCAAATCATCGGAGACAAACTCCAACACACTACAGGATAGTTTGTTGGCTGTCCACAGTGACCTAACTATTTTTGCACAGACCAGTCTCCCCACAATCTTCAAAATCTGTCATTGTGGCCGTGACTTTAACTTTTGTGCTGTGTTCCCAGATTTTGTGGTTTATTTTGGGATTTAGAGTTCAGATCCTCAGATTCAATGATGACTTTGGCTGCCAGCCAGTACACTGGACTCACACACATTTACATTCAGAATACATCTGTGCGTGTATGCGTGTGTTTTAGAAAGAGGACGGGGGGTAGGCGGCAGACCAGAAGCTTCTCTGGGAAAACACAATCTCCAAACAGTAGAAATCACTGGAGTGCAGACTGGTCGAGACCCAGACCAGGACCCTGCATTCCACAGAAACCCTCAAGCCTCAAGTCCGCTGCCTTCACTACACGCTGAGCGGGCGAGAGACGGAGTGATGGACAACTGAGAAAAAAGGTGGGGAAAGGATGAGTGGGACAACAGACTCATTGCAGATAAAGACGCAGTGATGATTTTACTGATGTGACTCAGAGTGATATGAATGGGATGACTGTGGAGGTCCTTCAGTGTGACATTCCTGCTCTTTTCTTCTCAGGACCTCGTCTGTGCATCTGCAGGATGTTCTTGAGTTTGCAGGAGACAGCAGCTTCCTGCTCCATGACTCATTATTTTGCATCTGTCAAAAAAAAAGGAAAAAAAAGAAATCCTTTGTTAATTCATAAATAGGGGTTTCTTTTTCAATTACCAAAAACAAAACAGTGATGTCTAAAATTGCTAACTTAGTTTTGGCCAAAACCTCCCAAAAAGATATAAAATAGGGCTGCAACTCATTATCAATAAATCTACCAGGTATTATCTCAATTAATTGATGAGTTATTTTGTCTCAAAAATATCAGAAAATAGGAAAAAATGTCCATCACAATTTCCCAGAACCCCCGAATATTTAAAAATATTTATTTGACAAAGAAAAGCAGCAAATTCTCCCACGTGAGCAGCTGGCACCATCGAGCATTTGGCATTTTAACTTGAAAACAATTAATTAGTTTTCAAAAATAGTTGCAGATACATTTTCTGGCTTCCTCAACTTATCAATTAATTGACCAATGATTTCAGCTCTAATATGAAACTGAGAACAACTCGTTGCATTTGTGAAGCTGTAACCATCCAATGTTTGATACTTCTTTCTTTTTAATAACTGAAAAAATCATTTATTTAAATCATTTCCTGTCAGTAAACTACTTGATAAATTGAATAATCATAAATCACAAGCACTTAACCCTTAAGATCTGATCTTTTCCATGAAAGGAAAATGTATGAATGTATTATGTAATGAGTTTCACAAAGCAAAGTAGTATATATCTTTATTTTAAAGAATGAAAGCCACAAAACAAATATCTACTTCTGATCAACTCATTTGTGTCCTTAAAGTCTCTTTTTTTTTAAAACAAGTAAACTCTTGGTAACAACTCTTCTAATAGTTTCTAATGCAAATCATCTTAAATTTCGTTAAATTTTTCTTGATTTTAATGCAGTGAACTGTCATATTCTTCTATTGGAAACCTGTTGAAATTATCTCCCTGTACTGTATTTTAGACAGAAAGGATAAGACAGGGATTTTTTGCAGTGTACGTTTAACCCTCATTTTCCTTCATTTGTAATTGCCCCAAGCAGAGATAACAAGTTGCATTACCAAACTGAAGTTATTAACCTTTTTTATTCATTTTCCTTTTCTCTTCTTATTAATACCAAAATCTTCCCAATCTGAGACACTGAAGAAACATGTCAGTGGGTGGATTTATTATGATTAATGCCCCTGTTACATATAATCACCATGGAGAAACGATGTTCAATTCTTGGCCCATGTAGTTATCAAAGTGTCTCTTTGTCACACTCCCTGTTGTTGTGACGTGGTTTAGCAGAAATTCAAATTTCTCTCCCACTCTTCCCCCCGAGCCCCCTCACCACACCAGTGCACGCTCAAAAGCCCCCCGTCCACTGGAGCAACTTGGACAATAGCCGTCTCTCATGCCGGGCAGACTACCCCCAAAACAACTTGCTCTCGGGTCTGGCCTCGGTTGCTTGGAAAGAATGACTTATTTTCCTCTCTTTCCTTCCTTCAGGCTCTCCTCAGCCCATGAGCACAGCACTGTGAGCCCGGGTGAGATAAACATAAGTTGTGTGTAATCATCAATCACAAAGGAAAAGCACACACAGGGGTGCATGGTCAGGACACTCTAGTCAGTACATCAGGAGTGGAAATCTTAAAGGAGCCAAGTTCAAGGGTAAAATCGAGTGTGAATACTCCCAGTAGAGACAAAGGGGATTATCTGATGGGCCAGAGGCTTATACTTATATGAAATACTTATTTATGAGTTACACGGTCTGTTTGCAACTGTAAATTGTATTTAAACCAATAGCTTGACATTTCGAGAAACATGCTTATTCACTTTCTTGCTGAGAGCTAGATGAGAAGATGAATACCACTCTTTCGTCTGTAGGATAAGTATAGAGCAGCCAGCAGCCGGTTGGCTTAGCTTAGCATAAATACTGAAAGCAGAGGGGAAACAGCTAACCTGGCTCTGTCAACAGGTAAAATAAAGCCACCGAACAGCACCACTAAAGCTGCTTACTGATGTCAGTAAGCGGTGTCCATGACATGTACACTACTTCCTGCTAACAATCCCACTTTTGTTTTAACAAAAGTGTTACAGATTTTGTTACCTTTGGACAGAGCCAGGCCACCTGTTTCCAGTCTTGATGCTAAGCTAAGCTAACCAGCTAAGGCTGTAGCTTCATACTGAACGGAGAAGTTTGAGAGTGACATTGTTTTTGAAACTTTCATGCCAATAAAGCCTTTTGAATTGAACTGAACTGAATTGATCCGTCATGTCATCTAACTCTTGCCCAGAAATCAAGTAAGCGTATTTCCCAAAATGTTGAACTATCCCTTTAAAGGAGCCAAGTGCAAGGATAAAATCATGTTGTGAATACTCCCGGTATAGATAAAGGAAATACTTGTTTTTAAGTTACCCAGTATGTAGGAACTGCTAATCTAATTTAACCTTTACAAGAAAAGGTTATAGATTTTGTTAGGGATTACCTGGGTTTGCTGTGCGGTTGATAGCTGGTTTTCTCCTATCAGCAGGTTGTGAAGCATGCTCTTATAACATGTTTCAGGGCTTTACAGTCCCTGGGAACTCTGTGCTTTTCCTGCTTCTGTTTTCCTTTTTCAGTCTCATTCCCAAAACTATTGCCCCCTGATATTCCCAAACGCCCTGTGCAGGATGTATCGTATTAAATAAAGGGTGAAAAGGGGACATTCTTGCAATTTTTTTAAAGAGGGTTCTTGACTTTTTTTTTTGTTGTCAAATTTCATATGTCCCATAGACCTTGTGCCACGCCCCACTCATATGGTAGCCTTGAAGATTTGCTCATAATTTACTGACCTTGAGTTGCTGAACAATGTAGTTGTTTTGAGAACAGCGAGTGCTTTGCTATCGCTACAAAACATAAGGACTGTGCTTCACCCCAAAGGAAATGAAAACATCAACACGGAGGTTTACACCCTTATTTACATTCATATATAATCTCTTTTAAAAAGCATAAAATCCAGTATGCATTGATTGGCCTCTCTGTTGTTTTCAATGGTACTTTTTTTTTTATACATACTGTAATCTAGAGAGAGACTTATAATGCATGTTTCACAGGAACTTTACTGAACAACACGAAACTTCTCGTGTGTAAACCACATTGTGAGAGGTCAAACAATTGCAATTGAGAGGATGTTGTGTTGATTTTCCTACAACACAAGACCCAATTAACACCTCATCACAGCAGGGGGGGAGAGAGATGTTAGGATGTGTTATCAGTATTGGCCTCATACTTCCAACAAAACAGATCACCTCTGATAGCTTTAGGATGGAAAGAAAAACAGAACTCCAGTGATATCTGGTGAACACTCGAGGATGTCTCTACTGAAAGCACCCGTAAAAACAGACACACTGTCTTTGTTTTATTTCTGCTGTTCACCTGCTTTGAACATTTGGAAACAGCGGACCCCAAAAAAATAAAGAACCGCTGAGAGACCAAGGTGTAATTATTTCTAATGTTTTAATTTTTGGCCTTTATTATTCTAAGAAAACATTCGGTCGTTAAAGGAATAGGTCTACAAATTTTGGGAAAAACTTATTTGCTTTCTTGCAGAGAGTTAAATGAGAGGAATGATGCCATGCTCATGTTGTTATGATTAGCCATAAGGCAGCAGGGAGAGAACCCAAATGCAGACAGGCAGGGAGGCTGAATAAGTCCAAAGATTTATTTAACTACAAAACACAGGAACTGACATGCAGGGGGAAACACAACATGAAGCGATCACCAAGACCATCAGCAACATAACCCACATCAATGACTCAACGGAGAACAAAGCGAGAGGACCGGTATATATAGGGAAGGAGTTAACGAGGGAAACAGAAACAGGTGAGGACAAGACACAGGTGAACCTAATCAAACTGGAGGGAAAACAAAGACAGGAAACACCAAGGCACACAAGGAAACACGAACAGGGATTTCAAAATAAAACAGGAAACAAGACCAAAATACAAAGTCCAAACAAGAGTCCTTCGTGGACCATGACACGTCTGCACAGTAAATACAAAGCCACCACGAGCAGCCGGTTAGCTTAGCTTAGCATAAAGACTGGAAACGGGGGGAAACAGCTAGCCTGGCTGTGTTCAAAGATAACAAAATCCGTACACTTTGGGTTTTCTAAACTTAAATAAATGAGATATAACGTGTTAGAGAGCTTTAGAGGTGCCCTTAAGCAGATTTTATCGGCTTTGAACAGAATAAGCATATTTCCCAAAATGTCAAACTATTCTTTTAATGCTGTATTCACAAAACAATTGAACTTGTGATGATGAAGTTTTATTTTGTGATGTGTAAACACTCTAGTGGTAATAAAAAAGTAAAACAATCACTTGGCTTCTTGATGTTTTTTGTGAGTTTTATTTACAGCTAATGGACAAATCTGCTGATGCAACTGACACTTTGTTAAGCCCCTCCCTCCTTGGTTACTGTTGCTACGTCTGTCAGGCACATATACAGTTTACAATAATGGCTGCAGATTTACCACTTGAGATTCTTAATATTTTTTTAAACAGTTTCTTTTGATTTCACACAGCCAGCTCATTAATGCTAACTTCCTGAGTTACCTGATGGCTACGTACATGATATAGCGCTATAAGACTGAGGCTAAAGCTGCATGTCCCAGGCAGAAAGTTAGCATCCTCACTAGCATCGTAAGACCTCATATTATAGTGCAGTCTGACAAGGAAAATGTACAATCAGACTGTTATTTTGTAACATAATCTCTGTTTGGATGCTCCGCCTACTATAGAAAAACATACTTGGACAAGCAACAGAGGTCAGATTTATGCCAAGAGTTTGGCAGAGAATTACACAGAAAAAAATCTCCTGAAGCTCTCTCACGGCCTCTTTATTTGGTTGCCACCAAATGCAAACAAATAAAAAAAAAAAAACATATCTAAAAAACACAGCTTAAAATAGAGCAGTGAAATGGCTGAGAAAACCTAAAACTAATATTCCTGAAACATGATAATAACCTTGACCAAATATCCTGATCCTACCAGAATTAAATAAAGCACAAATTAGCCATTCTGTGGTGGCCAGTGTCCAGGCATATAAAAACCACGATAATGTGGAAAAGGCTCAAACGAAACCAACCACGACTGCTCCTCGGAGGACTTTCACTGTCCAGCTGTTTCTGCACCGCTGTCAGAAGCAGACCTCGTCTCGACTGAGGACTCTGTTGCAGGGCTGAGTTTGGTATCATTGCCTGCTCTCCTTCCTATCTGGCTCTGACCTGCACTCAGAGGCAATCCACTTGGCACAGATGGCAGACAAAGTGGTGTTTTCCAGCAGCGAAGGTTACAGAGATCAGTGTACACGACACGTCCCACCATTCTTTGATCTGTTTCCAACAGCACAGGCTGTGATAGTTCACACGGGATCAAATAATACCAAGATTAAAAGACTGTTGTAGCTGCATTGACAGTTTGAGGTTTTATAACTGTCTGTGCAAAGTTTGGGGAAGTGTTGTATTGTTTGTAACACACATTAGTCCCTCAGGACTGGTGATCAGGCGATTGTGGCCGTGCTCCAGGGTTAAGCTGAAGAGTATTTTTACTACTGCAGCTCCAGACAGGGGAATATGTTTGATCATCATTGCCATTTCAAAGTCATCAAAGACTAGTTAAAGACTCAAGGACACTTTTTTAATGCAATGTCTTTGGTTTTTGTGTCTGTTTAAATTGCCTCTAGTTCTGTTTGTGTCCATGTTTTGATACAAGATTTTAAAATATAGTATAATTTCAAAGCTGATTTTACCTTGTAAAAGTATATTGTGATTTTAAATCAATATTAATTTACATCAGCTATTCACACAATATTCATCATCATTAGAGCCCAACCAATACATTGACATTGCCAATATTATTGGACAAATGTAGCTTATCGCAGATGTACATGTCTATATGTCGTCCAATAACAAGAAATAACAGTACAGAAGATATATGTGAAGCAATTCAGAAAAAGTATCAGTTACATACTTTTTTTTTAAACTGTAAAACGTCTCACTCGGTACATATTTTGGTCACAATTCTTAAATAACCAAATGTATGTGATCCTAATCAAATTTGTTTTGCTATGTGTTTATATTAAAAAAACAAATACTGGTCGATATATCGTCATGAGATTTTGTTACTCTAATACTGATATCATATCAGCCTCAAAAATCTATAAGTTTAACTTTAGCTGTCATTAACCTATTAGTCCCTGGTTGAGAAAGTTTTACTCATCTAAAATCTACTTTAATTTATTTACTGAGAGGCTAAAGCTCCTGTGTTTATGTACTGAGGCACTCTCCAGTCTGGGCAGACTAAATATTTAAATTATGTTGACTTGGATCAAACAAGCCACAACGGCCTGGTATCTGAACCAGAGCGTCAACTGCACAGTATTTTGTATCATTTTCCTGCAGCCCTCTGGTACTCTGAGAATTTGTTTTCGTTGCACACATCCCAGTAATACGTGGGTGCTTTCTTACAGTTTGGCAAACGCTGCAGTTATCCAAACCCTGACAATCAAAACCACATATACAGTTAAACTGCTTTACCTATCAGAGACTGGAGTCCTGCAACCAAAGTGCAGGAGGTCAGCATAATGTAAATGATATGTCCTCTGGCAGGCACCATGTTTTTACATAGTTTGTTTAGGGAGTCAGTCTGATTGCACTGTTATTATGTCCATATTAAGCTTGGCTTCTAGCACAGAGAGGGAGTCATATTTACAGGTTTTATGAAGGGCTGGGTGAAAATAAAGATTATCTTTGTAACAGCTATTGATGGAGAACAAAATTCAGCTGAACAGTGTGTTGTAAGTGTTGCAATGTGAGTGAGCTGTCTTAAAGTCCCTGAAAACTTTGTTTCAAATGTCAAGTATTTCTTTATAACATTACACATTCATGACTTAATAAGCAATGATCAAAGTTAACATTTAGAAAAAAACATCATACTAAGATATAATTTATTAAAAACTCAAAACAACTTAAAAACAACCATCATCACATTTTGGTTCAAACAAACCTAAACTCTGATTCTCTGGGTCAACCATATCCAACTCAGCTCCGCCCCCCAGCAAGTAAAGCAAGGACAAGGATTGAGATTGTTTTGTGGACCTTTAAAACAAAAAACAACTTAAGGAAGTACTGTATTTTGATATGCTACTGCATAAAAAACATCAGCCAAATATGTATTTACTGCAGGTGCATGCAATATGTGCATGAAAACTATCAGAACACATTCAGATGTTACAACGTTGCATGCTCTTAAAGATATACTCTGTCTGGGAAATTCTGTATCGATTGGCTCCAACCACACAGTAAACATATCCAAAGCAGTTTATAGAGAGAGTTTAGGTGTTTCGCCTTTGTGACTGGTGATGAGTTGGAGGCTGAAGATGCTCTGCAGCTGCATCAGTTCAGCATGGAGCAGGTGGGCGTTTGGTCCAGGATGGAGTCAAGTTTACTCCTCATCCACCATATATCTTGACTCATGTTGAGCCTGCAGCCCTGATATCATCATTAAATCATTAGACAGAGGTCACCAAGCACACACACACACACACACACACACAGTTAATACATACCAGATGTTGGAGTCCAATTATGCAAAACAGGGGCCACACCTTTTCACACCACATTAACGCCCACTCTTCACTTAAGCCTAGTCATGTCAGTCAGTGATAGTACTCTTGGTGGGGAAATGTATCATTTCAGAGTCTTTGAAAGCTGTAAATTATAACTTCACACCGTATTTCGCTCCAGACCTCCGCCCTACTGCTGCTCTCAGTTCCTCCTATTTTTTGCACACTGCAAAAAAATATCCACCTCAATAACCCATTTGAGCTCGCGCTCTAAACTCCCGTTAGTCTCTTCATCTGAATAAATAGGCCATATAAGAGCTGAGACTCAGTTAATTAAAGCAAATAGTGTGTCGAGAAAATATGTCGCATTTCTGATCAACAGCGCGCCTGGATGATTCGTACAGAGGGACATTTTTTACAGTGCAGGACCTCCTGTCTCTGCCCCTCCTGCATCATCTGCCCCGCCGCTCCTCTCTCCGTCTCTCTCGTACAGTTTTCCAGAGGACCAGTCCCTGCCAGACTCCCTCCACACACACCCCGGCACGGACAGCTGCAGTAGGCTACCGACCAACAACCATGGCTGTACGGGACGCTGCCTCTCTCCTCGTCGGACTTCTGGTGCTCTTCCACACCTGGGGAGGTGAGTGACCGACAAACATTTGGTACTCGATCCGTGCACCACGAGGGTTTGGACTGCTGGTGGTGGGGTATAGGTGTTTCAAACTATTTCTGTGTCAAGATACATCATTTACGTGGGTAACAGGAGCCACTCAAGAGACCTTTGGGAACTAAAGAGGTCCCAGGTCAACTGTTGCCTGCAGAGAAACTTTACCTCCTTGCAGCCGCAGCGTGCTCATACCGCCCTGTCCTAGGTGCAGCTCTAGATGTGAAACTGCACAGTTCCCTCTTGCTTACTTTTAAGTAAAAATCTACCCAGGCTATTAAACCATCCAGTCACTGCAGCCCTATGTTGTTGTAACCTGGCAGTATGTATGTGCTAAAATGATTTCGTCAAGTCCCCTTTCTTTTGAAAGTCCTCACAGAAAGTACATTTTACAGACTTTTTTAACCTAGAAATATAAGCGAGGAAAGCAGCACACAACAACCTGAAGGCTGTGGCTTAGTAACACTAACTGAAAATGTATTATATATTACACAATATTCAGGTAGTTTTGAAGTGGATGTGCCATTGTCACCCATTCTTTGTTAATTTGAATGAATGTCCTTTGCACAGTGGGTGTGTTGTGCATGAAAATGCATGAATGTAAACTCTTTAACAATGTAAAAGAATGAAAGATTTGTGGCAAACAGATTGCTGCTTTGCTGTACATGTTGTGAGTAAACATGTCAGGATTGTTGGACAACTTTTACACTGTAAAATGACCATAATGAGACTTTGCTAATTTCCATGGCATCTGAAGTTAGTTATAGTCTGAATAGTTTGCCGCATGCCATAGAGGTCCGGTTGTAGTCGGGGAGCTCTCCTTCTGCTTTCTGTCAGCTCTTGTCTCTTCGGTGAATGGCTCAACTATGTTTTCTATCACCCAGAGAAACACACGGTCAAACACATTCCCACAGTGAGATGTACAGCAGCTCTCACTGTACAGGTTTAGAGTGTGATCTTCGCGTGGCGTTTCTGTGCGAAGCTAAAGGAAAAACAAAAAAGTTCACCTGTACAGTTTATCATCTTGTTCATTGTCAATCAGACTACTTCTTTAAATCAGCTGTGTGAGACTATAATAAAACAAGTTGGATGGCAACTGGTGAGATGCCCGCTGAGGTGCAGATGGATGTTTATTTTTAGAAGAGAGCATGTGATTGTGGATTTATATGTGGTGTTATGTGGGTGAGAAGGGCACGCTACCTCAGCTATCCACATAACAGCATCATTTTGTGGTGGTGTGCCTTTACTCGTTTGTTTAAACAAGACAGGTCAATGTGTGCTCCTGCTCCCCTTCCTCCCCTTTGTGAGCCTGACTTCCCTCCTCTCTTGCCCACCGACTCTCCTCACGTCTTCGCCTTTCCTTATCCCTGTTTGTCCTCGACCACGTGAACCTTTTCCCCCATCGTCCCTGTATTGTGCTGACCTCCTGTTTTAAGTTCAGCCTGACCATTGTCCGTGATTTCTTCCAGCTCTCTTTGCTCTTATCAAGGATGCTTCCTGTACTTCTTCTCTGGCTTTCTTCACGTTTGTGCTGGTCCACCTCCAATCCATATATTGCCCTGACATTCATTGTATTACATCTTTTTATCACTTAAACATAGCTGTTTGACCAGAAATTTGGCATTAGATCTTCTCTGTAGAGCTGTGTTGGATTTCTGTCAAACGTGTGAATCTTTTCATCCTGTCAACAACACAGACCATCAACTTTGGGCTTGCATACAACAGTTGATTATTTTCCCTATTCATTCGTGAGTAGTTTAATTTGTATAATGTAAAAAAAAAGTGAAAAAATACCCATCACAATTTCCCACAGTCAAATTGTTTGTTTTGCCCGACCAATAGCCCAAAAACCAAAGATTAGTTTACTGTCATATAAGACAAAGAAAAGCAGCACATGTTTGGCATTTTTTTCTTGTAAAACGACTTCAAAAGTATCAAAAGTGATGCAGATTCACTTTTTGTCAATTAAAAATGTCGCTTAATTGACCAATCGTTTCTGCTCTAATCAGTTTTAGGCTAACTTTAACAAAATAACTCGTTCACTGTTGCAGTGAGGTTGTGGTCAGTTTTTCTCCCCCTCAAAATCTTTAATGGTTATTATCTCAATCCCACTCAGGCCTGCTGGATCTGCCAAGACGCTCTGTTTGAATATGTGCACATGCAGCACGAATGAGTGCGATTGTGTTTGTGCCAGATCTCCCTGATGACATCGGAGGAAAGACAGACATGCTGTCGGACCGTAGTGGTGAACCCTCGATAAGGATACTATTCACTTCCTGTGACATCTGCTAATCAAGCCGGGCCAAAGAGCAGCCACATCGGACCTCACTCATTTAAAGGTCATCACTTTGTGCTGCGGCTGAGGCGCTGTGCTTCGGTTTCATGTGCTCAAAACAACTGCTGCTCTTCAGAAGAAGTGAGCTGGTCACGGACAATAAATGTCCTTGTTGCATCTCGACCGCAGCACAGAAAATTGAGGTCCAGTAATCTGGCAGAAGATCAGCAGAGCAGAGCGGGTTTGAAATGGAAGTCCCTAAATTCAGACCTCTCTTCCGGCACATATCTATAGCGAGGACTGTGGCTGTTTCATTTCCATGAATATGAGCAGCTGTTTGTGGAGCAGGTTGGAAAATGGTGGCGTTTAAAGGTTTTGCATCTCCTTCTACTATTTTACTAACGTCTATACCTAAATTTCTTCTGTTGTGCAAAGTAGTTTTGCTCTCACTTTCAGTCTTATTCATTGCAAGCAGACTATTGCTTTGGGATAAATATTACATATTCCTCAATGCGTCTTAGTAACCAACTGATGGAAATAATCTCTATGCCCCCAAAGCAGGTCCTTGTGTGGAGAAAGTCTGTCACGGGCACATGGTGTGTTATCTTTGTCCTGAAATAAAGCCTTGAGCTGTTCAAGCACTCTGTTTATGTGTTCCCATGCAACAGACTCCTGAGGACAGCACACAGAAAAAGGGGCTGTCCACCACTGTTTTTGATCCGGGCCGTGACAGTGCAGCATCAGTCTGGAGATGTCTGAAATTGTTTTGGTGAATTTGCGGTTGTTAGGATTAGTGAAACATAATCCAGATCCCCAGTGAAACCTGGAAAGGAAACAGTACTAAGGCTAGAGAATATCAGCACAGTGGAATTTAGTAGTAAGACGAAAGACAATAGATCTGAAAACAACAGGATATGCTGTGCATACTGTATATCTTGACAATTCTTCTTTAACATGGCACAGAGGTTGTGAGTTTATTTTCGTCTGTCTCTAACTTTTACAGGCCTCAGACTGCTGGAAGTAGCAAAGATGCTGCTGGTGAATTAGTCAACATGGGTGATGCCTCTGTGACTTTTGAATGAGGAAAAAGCACCAGTTAGTTTGCTGTGTTAGTTTGGATACTTCTTTTCTTGTTTTACTGTTACACCATGTTTTAGCAGGTCACATAAACATTTCAGTGGTTTTATACCTCACTAAAGGACAGGTTTCCTGCTTGTGGACTGGTTTGACCTGCTCTGAGTCAGGTTGGCCAATGATGACATCAAGTGATTATTTCTACGGAAATATAGTGTGTCATTATCCAGTAATCCATACAGCAATTACCACTTGTTGCCGCAGCTGTTGCTGTTCAGCAACATTTACAGAGGCTGGCTTTAAAAGATTACTGTGAGATTATTACTGTAACTCTGTAGTAATGCCGTAACCTTATATTAGATATTGGCAGCAATGTCTAGCCTTCAGAATTACTATCACAATCAGAAAGTTTAACTGTCACAATTTTATTTCAAAATTGAGTTTTTCATAAAGTGACCAAATATTGAAAACAAATCCTATTGTCTGAACAATTCACCATTAAATATCAGGTGTAAAAACAGCATTGCAAACCACATAGAATTAAACAAAACTTTGGTGTGACACTTTCATGTGGAAAGAAACTGCAGCCAACCACCTGTTTACCTGTCACCAGTAGTCTGTAGTCATACCAGACTCTGTACATTTTTCATGTCATTTTTCATGTTGTGTGTGAAAGTGCCATGGAGGAGATATTTCCTGACTGATTTGTTGATAAGAGTACGTGATTACGTCATGTGTCTGTAATGGATTTGTTGGTGTTTGTGTTGTGTTTTTCTTTGTTGACCCCGCTCTCCTCAAACAACCTGCTTGTCTGCTGCAGGTCGATGGTCAGGCTGAAGGACAGCGTTGCTCCTCTCTCTCTCTCTCTTTCTTTGGCTCACATGCTAATTTCATTGTCCAGTAAGAGATCTTGCGCTTGAATAAATCCTCAAACCTTTGTTGTTGTTACTGTAAGGTTTTAAGCGTAATTTGAGGAAATGTGAGGAAAATGAAAACCCACACTTTACATTAGTAATTTCTGAGTGTTAGACGGTGAAAACAGAAGAAAAGCTGCGTTTGCTTTCAGGTGTTTTTGATGGAACAGAAGCGTTTTTATCCGGCGTCTCCCTGCTGAACCATATAATGGGTTGAAGCTTTGCACTTGGGAACATGGATTGTAGAAGCAAAAGGTTTCCTTTTACTGTTTGATCTTCCTCTTGATGTGAATAGCATCCATTATCACCATTACCTGGGTCAATATGGCAAACCAGTGATGGAGAGGGTGTGTGTGTGGGGGGGCTGTTACTGGTGGAGAAAGCTCCCAGGACTTTGTTATGTTGTCATCTGGGCCATTTCGTGTGCGCTCACTGAGTAGCAGCAAATGATTGTTTGTATAATGTAGCTCAAACAAAGAAACAATCTGCAGCCAAGCCATGTAGAATGATATCTTAATATCAGCACTTTTTGTTGCCAAAGCGAGTGGTCTGACACTTGTTTACTGTGTAAAAGCAAGCAAGGAAGGAAGTTAATATTTCTATGAGAACAGGGGAAAATAAAACACCTTTGTCCACATTATTCTGCCAAAGAAAAATCCTTTTTGTTGTATTCATGTTGGCTTGAAATGGAAAAACATCTGCAATGAAAGTGATTTTGCAAATGCCGCTAAATAATTCCTTTCAGAAAATACAGATTTTCCTGATTTGCCCAGTTCCAATGCCTCTTGCAACATTTTTCAACACAGTTTGGTTTTTATAAGAAACAGCACCATCAGTGATGCCTTAACACAATACCGGCCTTGTCTGCAGATGTGCAATGAGGCACATCATCTGTAAGTCATATCGGAGGACACACATTGGACAGCTTTAGTGCCCTCTTGATGTATTGCTCTATATTTCCGGGGTAAATCCATTCCTATCAGGCAGTTTAGAGATCACCTTTTAGCTAACTCAGCATTTGAAGAGCCAGCTCTCCTCCGACTGTTACCACTTACTGCGGCTCTAACGGCCTTTGAAGTTCCCTGATCAGACGGGCAGCTGCGTACACCTGGTGCCCTCACACTCCCAGGGACTCAAAGACACATATAAACACACACACACAAAACACTCAGGTCAGCTCACTGCCACTGCTTAATGACCTGTTGTCATCACGTGTTATTTTTGTTAAAGCAGGGTAGCTGTTTCACCGACACTGACAAACTGTAGAACCCGACTGTCTAAATTCACTTATACATTACATGTGTGTTTAATTTGAAAGTATTTAATTACTGAGGTATTTATTTGTGAGAGGAATGTTGAGATGCAGTCGGTGTTACTGTTCTGCCGTCATTATGGTCGCTCAGACCTCACTTTTTATTGTGCTATAAACATAACACCATCCCAGCTGCAGACCCAGTAGCCCAAATTCAGCTGCCCACAAAGTGGTAGCGGATAAGCTGTGAGAAAAGGTTGGTTGTTGTTATATTGAAGTGGTTAAATCACCAAACAGTTTGTCCTCAAGGTTTAGGAGGATCCTTCTCCTGACCTTACATTAATTAGTATTATTGGTATTGTAACACTTAGTGAACTCCTTTTTATTATTTCACCAGGAGTGATGTGGTTTCCACGAGGCCAAGATGCACCCAAACTTTGTTGTTTGGTGTTTTGTTTGTTCATATTTTAGAATATTACACTCTTTAAATGGAAACCTTAGAATAAATGTTACTTTATTTGGTGGTGAGGCTGCTACAGTATGTTATCTTTAATGCTCGACCTCTGCCGCCCCTTTAGAGACAAGTATTCTCTGTGGGCATGCTACAAGTATATATATAGTCACTAATTTTCTTAATAATAAATAAATGAGATGTTATCGAATGTCTAATCTACGTACTGTTTACACACGGCTGCAGCCACAGTCATGGCAGATTAATCTACAAATATGCATTTTCCTGAAAAAGTAGTTCCAAACTACGGTGCAATTCATTGGATTCCCTGCGTAAACAGCTGAACAAAATGTTAACACAAGGCTAATGAGCACAAAGTGTAAAGGCCTCCGCACTGGGGAAGGTATTTGGCTTTGACAGGAGCTGCTACCTGATCCTGTAGACAACCAGAAACTGAGCCAAAAGAGGACAAGCTCACTATTAAGCCAGTGTGCAAACTGGGACATAAATCCTATTACAAGCCTCTCTTGTTTGTCTGATGCTGGGAAAGCAGGAAAATTGTAAAATTCCCCAAAACGACCTATCCTTTTAATTTCTTCTAGTGACCTCAGACCTTTTTTTTTTATTGCAGTGCGGGAGGTTAAGAGGTCACTTGGGTCAAAAACAATAAAAAATACAAACCGGATGAAGGTTTTCGTTGCATCTACGGGTGCTCAGTTGAGTGTTTTGCAGGTTTGAACCTGGTACACTCTGTAGGAAGCAGGATGTAGGCCTGTTCTCTCTCTGACATGTTGTATTAAGAGCACAATTCACTAGACAAGTATTACAGGACTGTTTATGTGATACCTCCCATTTTGAAGTCATTTAAAAGTCATGGAGAGCTGGTTTATGAAGCTGGCAAGTGGAAGAAAGCCGATATGCCGTCTCTCTCAAACTGTCAGGTCCTGCTTGAGCAAGACACCAAACCCCAAACTGCTCCAGTGGTTCAACACTGTGTGATGCTACACTATTCAATATGAAATGGAGAGCAGATATGGATGGAACTGCCATGAATGTATTTTATCATCGTCTTAGCTTTATCATCACTTCTTGTCCTGTTGTAAATCTAGTATGAATAGTTGTTCTTTCATCCAGATCGTCTGCTAGACTTCTGCACACTTGAGTGCAGTGATGTTACTGTAATAAATGTAACTCTACTCTGTGGGACGGCTCTCTAAGTTAAACTCGGGTCACGGTTGAAACAACAAACCAGGCCAAACGGCACAATGTTGTATCAGCCCTGAAATAAACTCTTAACCTCCACTGGGCTTTTTTTTTTTTTGTTAGACAAATTGAGAAAACTCTCATCAGCCAAAAACATCAATGTAATTACTCAGGAGGTCACTGAGGAGACTTCTGTCATTATGTAAGACGTGGTGAAGAGGTGCAGGAGAACCAGTGTGCTAGTGTGGGGTCGAAGGTTAAATGAATAATTCTTAAAATTACATTGATTTGCGCTGCCTATATTTCATTTCTTATTGAGAAACATATCCTTGCAACATTGTGTTTTTCTTCCCCACAAGTATGCCGTTTGGATTTTTGGTTTGTTTTTCTGGCTCACTTTGATGCACAAAAGTTGTAATTGCGGTTTGTGTTTGGCCACGGAGGTTTGTATCACTTTTTACAGCCTCTGAAAGTGAAGAGATCAGCCGTTTGTCCAAGAATAGATGCGAAGAAGAGGAAGTTGCAGTTTTGATCACAAAGGAAGGGTGTTGATTATTCTGTTATGTTCTATTGTATAGTATTGTATTGTATTCTTTCTGTTCTATCAATCATTAAGCTTATAGAGGGGTAAGTTGTTAATGAAGAGTCCTGACACCTGCCCTGTCAGTTACAAGAACATTAATAATAAATTGTAATTTAAACCCCATACTAAATAGTAACTTTTCAGGTTACCTGAGTGGATATTCAATGTCTCCTCTCATTTTTCAGTGGTATTTTTTATATCTGTGCTGCGGTTTGTCTTTCTGTGCTGTTTCAATTAGGTTTTATCCAAAGTTTTATTCACTCCAACCAAAGAATTCCCCTTTTTACTAAGTGGATCCAAATTCAATCCTATCGCTACACAACAATCGTCAATATTGGACAAGTTTTTTTTTTCTTTTTTTTTTTTTTTTATAGTACTCATGTTTACATAAAAAATCAATAAAATACTAATACAAAAAAAACCTGGACGATTCTGCAAAACCCCAGACATTAAGAGCGAACTACTCCCTGCGTCTCCATGTTGGCATTAGACGTAAATTGTGGGGTGCAGAATTGTCCGATATGGTTGTACAGTAATTCCTAGGGACACTGGGCTGTTAAAATCATATAGCATACAGATAAACTTACAGCAGAGATATACAGATCAACAGGCGACCTAAAGATGCGGGTCTCAGTGGGTGCTAAAGCTGCAATTATGTAAAATGATGCTGGGTGTCTCTTTACCACAGCAACCAAGAGTGCAAAAAATATAAATGGCATTTTTTCTGTCTGCGTATCAAATCACAATGTCACAAGTGAATTTCTACATTGCATGAATCTATGTACAGTTAGAACTTAATGTTTTGATCGTATGAGCAGTTCTTTAAGCGGCATTTTCCAGTTTCACTCTGTAAGGGACATACGGGAACCCCCCCCGGTTCAAAGGTGGTTTAGTGGCCCCCAGATGAGCCAACTGTTCCTTCTTGTCAGTCCGATGTCGAAATGTTGGTTTCTACATGGTGGTTTGGCTTTAAGAAATAGTGATCATAGTGGAGTTTTTACGGAAATGTTGAAATCGACACCATTCACACTGTCAGATGGGATATGGGATGTGTGATATAAAATGCATCTGGGCAAAAATTTCATTTCCTTCACTGACATTGCAAAACTCCCACTTTGCTTAATTTGTAAGAAAATAATTTATGTCCATCAAAACCACAAAACTCAAAACAATTACTGCTCTCTCTGCACTATTTGACAACATACATTATTATAATAAGCTTGTTTTGTTAGTAACAACTACATGTATTTAAGTTCCAATTTTAACAAGTTTGACCACTGGAGAGTTTGGGACACATATTTCTGTCTTAAGTTACTAGTCCACAGCGAGTAACCTGAAACCCGAGAAGGAAATCGTTTTAAAGTTGTACATACATCATCCTGAAAACAGCTGCTTTAATGCCTTGAATACAAAAACCCTTGGTTATTGTACGTACATTGTCTCCACTCTTGTTCTCCTCTCCAGATCTGTTTTCATAGACGAGGCAATGAGAGCTGACGTTGTTTGTCTCAGACTGTTTAAGGAATAATTGGTGAGATTATATGCACCAAATTGAATTTGGCTCTCATAATATTGATAGTGTTTCTTAGTCGATGCCTCTTTGCTCTTAATGTTCTTGTACCAGAATGACGATAAACTCTTAAAGACTATTAACTCCAGTAGCTCTTATACCACGTGTTGAATGATGAGGGTCTGTTGTTTTTTAACATTATTTTTGGCCTTTTAAATTTGATCGATAAAAGGTACAAAAGTAGGTAGACATACAGTAAGATTGAGGCTGAGGGAATTTATGTGAAGAGGTCTCAGGCCACTAAGAGGTGGCTTAAAAGAAAGTAAGAAGTCTCTCAGATTTTTATCTCTAAAATGTTGTCAAAGGAGAGAAGATTTTAACATGAGCATCTACAGAGCTGCAGGACATCCAGCCAGCAAGTCTGTGATCCTGGGAAGCATCAATAAGACATTAATGCAGAAGAATACAAGATGTTAAAACAAAGCCAGTACCTGAGGAGATGGTATCTGATTCTGATAAGGTGGTAACAAGATGGGGCTACGAAGACAGGCTTTAATTTTCCAAAACCTGTCGATGTGGTTTCCAGACTTTGGCATGAGGCACACCTGTAAAGCAGTGAAAACCTCGCTGTGTGATTGATTTTATCCAGCGTGATGTACAGTCTAGTGCGTTCATGTGAACACTTTATAGCATTGAGGAGAAAAAGCAGGCATGTGCTTTAGATTTGTGATGTGAAACTGAAGGTTGATTTGAAACCAGAGCAGAGAGGGCTACTTCAAACTTTCTCAGCTCTCTTGGATGTTTTTTTTTTTTTTTTTTTTACTTTGGTTGTCAAAACACTATATAGACATTTGAAATGATGTTAGATGATATTATAAGAACTGTTATATAATGTAGAAGTCCTATAAAAAGTTATTTCGTTGGTGTGAATAAAGATCATTGATTAGCAGCAGAGGAATGCAGAATTGTCTCATCCATAGACATGTACTCCATCACTGGCTGCTGCACTTTGATTTCTGGTGGAGAACTCGTCTCTCTTTTTCTTTCTGACGCTGTGACTTATGTGCTTCTTCACCTCTCCTCTCTGCTCTGAGGTCAAACACACACAGAGCCCTCTCTGTCCCGCTGCTAAGTATTGCCAGTGTGAGAAAAACACTCGCTGCTCGGCAGAGAGGCCTCTCCTCTTTTTTGCCTTTAGTGTAATAGAGATGAGACTCCAGTGCTGCTTGTTTACCAGGAACCATGACAAATTACTGCAAATGGCTAGCTGCTGGGCTATTATCAAGTGAAAGTGATATTACTAATAAACCCATCATCTGTCCTCCTGTGCCTCCTTTTGTGGGAAGTGACCAAAGAAATGTGAGAGGGTGCAGTTAAGGCAGGATGAGTTAGTCTGTGGTGGGTTGTCAGGTCTAAGACATGAGTCTGGCCTTGAACGTGGACTTTATTTGGTGGATATTTATCTATGGTGGACAACTTCAGATCCCAGGATCAACGAGAATACAAGCAGCTCAAGATTCAGACTTAAGAAAACAACCCAGTCAACAACACATGCACAGCATTTAGAAAAAAAACACAAAGAAGTAAAACACAGACGATTTGACAGCTTATATCCAGCATAACAAAATGCACTGCAAATTCACACAACACAACCAAACACAGAAAACACTTGTACACTACATGCACTATAAATATTTGCTACACACACTAAGTGTATATCATGCAATCAGATTGTTGAAGCCCCTGAAAACTTGATTTCAAATTTCTCTATAAAATCGAATATTCATGACTAGACCTGCATAAATTAAAGTTACATTTTGGAATAAAACATCTGCAGGTATTATTCATTCAGAGTTGAACAGTCATAAATTCAGCTTATCTGCTTCATCATGACTTTGTGGGTGTGGTTTGATTGACAGTGGCTGGCAACAGAGTTACGTGGCTCACCTTCCAACTGGGTCAATCTCCGAGTAACCAAAACTGTTGGCAGAGAACTGTGTGTTCATGTAGGACCCCATCACTAATGTAAGAAGCTGATTGAGAGGATGGGCCTTCTGAACTGAAATAAACTCATTTTCCAATAACATTGACGGGTGGTTAACTGAGGTGCATTTCTGTATTTGGTTGTGTTGTATAAATGTGCAGCGTGTTTCGTTTTGTTGCATAGCCTGTGCCAAATTAGTGAATGTATTTCTCAATTTGCATGCGTTTTATTCATTTGCAGCATTTTCTTCTGAATGCCGCTCATGTGTTTTGTCTATTTGCATGTTTTGTCTCAAGTTGCAGTGTGTTGAGCTCTCAGGGCCACCGTAGATGGGTGCTAGAAAGACCAGAAAGAGAACTTGCGGAGATCTGGAAGTACAAAGCTTGAGCCGCTCAGATTCTGGCTGATCCTCGGATCTGAAGTCGTCCTCTGGGAGCTGCACTGGCACAAGTGATCTCTGTCTATTCTCTGATAGTTCAACACCCTGATTAATAATGGATGTTGTTTTCCTGAAATAATGCTCTGTGCTGGTCTAATGCACATTAGGATCCTTTTAACCTAATGCAACCTGTCAGTCCTCAGCCATGACACTGTGCCACTGACTCCACAGAGCAGACCGATGTGTTTGCTGTGGCTTCACAGTGTTTAGTTACAGAAGATCACTGTTAACTTTTATGGTTTGCTCTTCTCTCTGGCTTTAGTTTTTGTTTATGGGATTATTAAGGCTTAAATTTATAGTTTAGTGTATCTTAAAGCTTTAGTTAGGCATCAGTTTTATTTTTTCACTTAATTATTTTTGTGCTTCGAGTTCTTCCTCTGATGAAACTGTGATTACTGAGACATTTCTTCTATCTAGGTCACACCAGACGTTCAGTAGAAAGTGGTCTGATATGATTTGATTCTGTTTCATTCATTTCATTTTAATCCGCCTTCTTCAAGTAAAAACAGCTGATGCAGTCAAAAGAGATCATTGTTTTCATCGATCCGTTGCTTCACCGTGCATCACAACATGTGAGACATTTTAAATCGATCTTTTTAGATGTCCTGTGATAAATAGGCAAAGCTTTTGGCAAGTAAAGCATGTGAGCAAGAGATGAGTTCACATCAACACTGGTGCTGTTTTTTGCAAGAACTCGAGATGACGTTAATGCGATTAAGAATTCATTTCTTTGGGCAGTTTGCACAAATTGCCTGTGAATCCTCTTCCAGTGTACAGGGGATTTGAACCTGTGCAGTCACTGTCTAAAGCAGCTAAGTAAGTGTAAGTAAGTGTATCTTTACCTCCATTATGTGATTACCTATTAAAACAGGATTATTAATTCATTCAAGTATAAACCAACAGGATATCAGCTTCAGAGTCTTAAGTCTAAACCAATGGGATACTGTTGTGGAGAGAAAAGCAGTTAGGATGGGCAGAAATGAGGGATTGTTGAATTTCGGATGAGTTTATTGGTTGGACTTTTTAGTTACACCCCTCAGTGCAGCATTGTGCTGCGTTCATGGTATTTTGGAGTTATTGTAATTACAAGATTCCAACTTAAATAGCGTTCATGTGAACATCCAAGTTGTAATTGCGACCTGGAAACTCAGACTTTTTCTGAAAGCTCTGATATATATGACTTGGTGCATAATAATATACGAATAGGGACAACAGGGAAGTCCGTTGATCAAGGTGATTAAACCCAAATTTAATGGATATGGTGTTATATTGTCAATTTTTAACCCTCACTCAACTGACTCTGTAATCATACAACCGTCTTGAGTTGTCACGTAATGCGAATGCTTGCAAGTCGTCCCATATGGCTTGAATGCTGCATTAGATGCACCGTTTCCCAGGAAGCAACTTTTCCATGACGTTAAAGTGCCCAATGTCAGGTGATTGCCATACTGCATATGAGAAACACTTAAGGGCAACACTCACTGACAGTGTATGACGAGTGTATATACACTCAGGCCTATTGTTTTTTATTTAAGGCCACATAGCGGTGGCCTCAAGACGCACGTTATATAACACGAAACTAAACGACGGCGTGTGTTGCCCTTTAGCCACCATTTGTCCTGGTAACGAGATTACTGATTATTGATTTTAGTTTAAGATTTGGGTGCAGATAGTTCTGTATCACTTAAACACACACACACACACACTGTATTCACAAACTCACACCTGTACAGTACACAAAGGTCGCAAATGGATGTCTTGTCATGAAAGAGCAGTAAACAATTTTGCGATTCATTATTGCCACTTGCAGCATCAACCAAAAAAGGAGCGAGCTGCTGCTGAGTACCTCATCCTGTGAGTCAATGGGTAAAAAGCTTCTGTGTGTGTGTATCTGCAATCTATCTTTAGCCCTAATATGCCAGCAGCAAGCAACGCACATCTCATACTTGTGAAGCCATGTCATGGGACCTCTCTCTCTCTCTCTCTCTCTCTCTCTCTCTCTCTCTCTCTCTCTCTGTGTCTGTCTGTCTGTGTGTGTGTGTGTGTGTACGGTCACAATCGGCAGCGTACAAAAATACTGTCCCTGTTGGCCTTTCCCATACTTCCATGCAGCTTGTGCTATTTTATTTCTGCCTGCTCACAGAGTGGCTGATACGGAGACCATTTTGTCATCTGGGACGTGGGAAAGAGGATGGAGGGGGCGTTTGTACCACCATGGGAGCAGGCATGAGGAAATGGCCCACTGAGATTCACACACACACACACACACACACATACACACACACACACACAGACATACAAATGCAAGTAGGCACAGATCTGTGAGATTGTGCGAATAATTTCACAGTGTTAATATTATGGGAGTCATGGATTTGGACATGGTAAGATGACCGCGTCCCACATGAAGTCAGAAGTCATATATTCAACACATATTTATACGTGTCTATATGTGCGTGTGCGCATATCAAAATAGCTGAGTGTGGAAACTTTGAGTAAAGGGGAGAAGGTTTTGTCTTGTTGCCAAGTAGTTATCAAAGGCAGGGGAACAGAGTGAGCTGCTGAAGGAAGACCAAAGAGCTGCTCACTAAAGAGGGATTAGCCTCAGGTCAGTGAGCCGGTGCCGCTCCTCGTAGCTGAAGGCCTGCGGTTGGATCTTCCCAGCTGTGGTCTGAGACTACTCAGAAATGATTTTGCTGCTAGTCCTGCAGCACTCTTCCAGCAGCCCAACAGTCTTCATTATCTTCTTAGGTCTTTATTGAAAAGCAAAAGTGTACAGTTATCGGATAAAATGGCCAAAACGTAAAGTTGAATAGACCTTTTTCACAGCAGACATTTTGATTTGTTAAACACAGATGTAACTAATATTATTATTATTGCTGCAACAGAGCCATCGTTATAGTTATTAGTTCCACCTGTGCTTTCCCTGCTATAACAAGTCAAAATGTCTGCTTTAATAAAAGTTTATGAATGTGAGTCATTTGGGAACAATAAAGGATCAAGAGTGCTCTGATGCCGGCAGGTTATCAAGGTTCATGTTAGCAAGATTTATTCTGAAAGCAAAATGACATGCAGAGTACGAGACGGATGCTTGTGATGCTCAATGAGCAAACACACCAGTCAAAGCCAAACTATGCTGAAGCCAACAGTATCTCACACTCAAGTTTACTGACAATGTAGCAGGAAAGGCTTTGTTAATGCAATTACTTTACAAGTGGGTTTGGGGGGAATGTATATTTCTTTTGGTACTGAAACGGGGGCATTATAGAAGAAGTTCAGGAATCACTGGCATAAAGTGTGAGATTCTAGCTGCAAGTCGGCATCCAGAGAACATATACAGTAATGCTTATTAAAGGAATAGTGCAACAGGATTCGGTGTTACAGGGTTTTAAGTGATGATTAGACTCCAGGAAGTCACTGCGGCCGGCCAAGAAGTAGTCTGGCATGTAAGCCTCTGAATAATTTTCAGTAACAGGGACGCTGTTTCTGGAAATGCTGTGAGAGAACACAAACAAAATTGCATTCACCTCCGTAGTACTGGGGTGGCAGCAGCAATCTCAGAGGTGGATATCTGATATTTTGCTGAACTGACCCTTTAAACACATTCACAAGCTTGAATTCTTCTTCTGGTGGTCACAGAGCTGCTCTGCTGGACTCATTGGGCATTAATTGCCTTGCTCGATGGCAGCTTGATTCTAGTTGTTGAGAGCATTCCTCCATAACTTTCCCACCTCAGACCTTAAATGTACCACCACTGCCACTTATAAGACACCCATCCAAAGCTTTATTACCATACTTTTGTAACAGTTGTAAGCCAGCAGAGCCACTCTGCTCCCCCTCCGAAAGATGGACTGGAGTCTGGTGTGCTGAGAACCGAGCCAGGTCTAGCCTGGCCTGATCTCTTCAACAGGTGGTCTGTTGAAATGGAATATAGCGTCAGATCACCAGGAGAAATCAGAGAGCGACGTGACTCCCTCCTCCCTGTCTCCCCTGGTGTGTGGTCCGCTCTGATCCTCTCCACTGTATTTACATTCTTTGTATCCTTTGTGTCCTCTGCCTTTTGGAAATCATTCATTCTGATGGCATGTTGAGTGGATACTGCCTGCATTCGGCTCCACCACCATGTGTGTGTGTGTGTGTGTGTGTGTGTGTGTGTGTGTATATATGTGTGTGTTAGGGAAAGTGTCTGGCAGGTCAGTGTGACAAGTTGACCTTGTTTTCTCTCAGGCATCGTGGGAATGTGCAGTTTGGTTGCTGCAGCTGCCACTGTCCATCTCATTGTCTCTGCGCACAGCAATTAAAACATCACCTGAACCCCACACAGGCTGCATACAGAGGACAGAGGAGCACGCTGTACTTGCAAACTGTGTACAATGTACTAGGGTCGCATCTAATGATTATTTGTATTATTAATTAAACTGGCAGTTTTTTGTTTGATCTATTGATTCATTGTCAGAAAGGACTGAGGAACCTTGTTACATGTCATACCCCTCTCTGTCTCCGCACGTTTCCTGTCTGTATACATACTATCAGCTGTCTAGTAAAAGCAAAAATGCCCAAAAAAATGAATCTTTAAAAGAAGTGGTAGAAAATGCCCAATTCAGACCAACTTTAGCCCTGTGTGAAAAGACACAGACCTCTTATTCACTTGCACGTGAACGCCACATTTCTACTGTTTGCCTTGCAATCGTCATGTCCAAAGATAAAATAGTTGCTGCCGTGATCATTTTCCAGAATTGTAAAATGTCTGTGAGTATTATAAACCGTTGTGCAGTCTTTTGGCGTCCGATAAGCCCTTAAACACATTATTCTCCAACTCCAACTGGACTTCCTGGATCGAATCTTATTGTATCACCCGTATCTTAACAGCACGCCCCCACCAACACAGCCTCCTGGAGGGATGATTTTGGTCTGAATCCCCACTAAACCCAACGTTTTATATTATTTATAATTAATGATTTACAAAGATATAAAACCGAGAAAAGCAGCGAATCCATAAAGCTGTCCCGTGGAGTTCCCTTGTAAACAAACAAAAGTTATGTTTACAACAAAACTGAGACCCACTCGTAAAAACTTTGCTCCGCAGCGCGACTAGTGGTCAAAAATTTAACAGGGTACCTTAAATTTGAGAAAGTGGAACCAGTACCTGTTTGACATCTTGTTTAATAACTGACTTAAATGAATATCAGAATTTTTAGTGATTGATTTTCCATCAATTGAGTCGACTAATCGTTTGAAAACTAACGGTATATCTGAAAGGTGTTTGCTCAGATTTGTTAACCATGTACATAAAACATTAATACATATAATTTGATATTGATCAACTACATCTGGTTTACTAATCTGCACTCTTCCTATCTGGATCCATTCACAACAGAAAGTCACTGTAATTCCTCTGGAGTCCAGTTTCTAGCTGCTATTTCTGTTTGGTGCTGTTGGCCGGTCCTCTCTTCTTCAGCAGAGTTACTGTGTGCAGCCAGCATAGCGGGAATAACGCCATCCACCCGGGCCAAGGTCACAGCAACAAGACTAGTTTTAGAAATGTCTCGTCTTGATGTAACCGTAATAAGGTCACTAGAGTCCTCATTAATAAATGAAAGCCTTGCTAACTGGTAACAGCTAATGCAAGCAAACAGGACAAAAAGAAGCATGCATATTTATGAAGACAGAGTAAAACACACTTGGGTCAAAGAGCCTGATGTCAGGGGGGCCTTTTATGGAAATAAAACGAGCACCATCGTGTACTGTGGATCAAAGAAGTTTTGAATTCTCTGCATAATTACAGCTTACAGGATTGTTAGCTGGCCTGCAAAAATGGCGTAACAAAATCTTTAGTGTTGCATAAATAATGGCTACACACATCATTTATATGTATTAGTCTCTGCTGTTGAAAAACCTGTCATTCTTTTGTTTGAGTAGCTCATTCATGGCATTATAAACCCTGCTGCATGTAGAGTTTATGGTGAAATGTGTCTGCTGTGCCAGGAGCTGTGTGGGGGATTCATGAGCCGGTGAGAGTGCTTTTCATTCTGAATGCCTGATTAAAGCCGTGTGTGTGTGTGTGTGTGTGTGTGTGTGTGTGTGTGTGTGTGTGTGTGTGTTAAAATGCCTTGTGGTGCGTCACAGGACTGATGTGATTGATGAACGTGTGACAAGACCTTTAGTTTATACGTTTTTAAGAGTCTCTCATAACATTCCTTTGCACCATTTAGCAAAGCTGAGTTGACCCAAACTAAGTGGGGCTACTGTTCTGGTAATGTATCCATGAAAGGGGGAAGTATTTGGCTGTGTCTGCCCATTGCTCAAATATGTCTATGAAGATTCTCTGAAGTCTTGTATTTGCTCTTCAAGACCAGATTTTTATTAACTGGAGTCACTAAGTGCATTCTTGTTACCTTGAACTCTATTTTTTTTCCTTAACTAGCTTTGGATTTTTGAAAGCTTTGAAAGAACAAAACATTTTTATACTAAATATTGAACTACCGTAACGTTTAGAGACTTCGGAGAGACAGATTTAAGAATAACAGAATGAAAAATAATGGTCAGAATTGATTTAGCAAAGCCTGAGAGATCCTGACTTTTAGTCCTTAGTTTGGCTCAAGCTCCAAAATCACTGGATCCTAAAATTCCCCCACTGCAACTGGATTGCGTCTTTTGTTAGACCCTCCTTGCCAGGTAAGCAGTTTGTAACACAGCCTCTCCACAAGATTAGATAACCCCGATGATGTCATCAGGGTCATTTTCTCAGAGCTCTCCAGTTGCCACCAAAAACATTATGCAACTGTTTTCACAGTCTGAGTAGTGCTGCCCCTGACGAGAACACTGATCCTAATGTGTCAAATTGGTACTGCTTCTATAATGTGATACGTTGAAGATTTTAATGCTCAAAATATTCAAACTTGCACCTTTACATTAAATGAAAACTCCTGTGCTGTATTTGCACTTCAAGACTAAATCGAGAAATGACTTTTTAAATAGCACTGCTTTGAGTTTAGGTGTAATTTCATACACATAAATCAGATATCATTGATGTGGTGCTACATTAATTGACCTACATGGTTTGCAGTGGACAGATGTGCTTTAAGATCCAGTTGTGTATCTTAAAGCAGGTTGTGGAAGGAGAGGAGAGAAAGATAGAGATGGAGAGAAAGCTCCAGAAATGTAACCACCCTCTACAGTCCAGCTATTTGTTTTTTTTTATTTATATTGTGAAAGAGGGAAATATGTCTTTGAATATACAGACACTGTCATTAGAGTTATGCCGACATGATCTTGACTAAGCAAACTTAAATATTTGATGTAATGTTTCATGCATTACATATTTGCATATCTTGCATAAACAACTATTTGTGGTCTTTTCTTTTATATCTAGATAGGTCTATAAGGTCTTTGTCATTTCTTGGGGACAATCCATGTCAGTTTGGCTGCACAGGTTTTGTTTTATAATCACTCTACTCAAGCATAATAATGTGGACACTAATGGGTTCGGTTTTGATGAAACATGAAGGGATGATATATATATATATATATATATATATGTGTGTATATGTGTGTGTTTTTGTTTTTTTTTTGTAGGAAAAAAACACTACACAACTAGCTTGATAAGGAAGATAACATTTGCAAGGCCATAACAGCTGCACTGCCAGTCAGAATGATAAATGCCTCTTATTATCAGATTCTTAGCTCCAGTTCTGCATATCTTGGCATGATTCAGAGTTGCTGAGTGGAATAAATGCACCCTGAAAGTAAAAGGTGCCTTTGCGTGACATGGCTTAAATAAACTCCACACCCTGCAGCTCGTCAGGAGAAATGAAAGTGGAAGGTCGAGGAGGACTAGTCTGTTGGCATTTTGACCCTCTCTCTGTATTTCTCTTCTCACCGCGTTGAGAGTTCTTATCTTCAGCTTGATAACATTTCCTTCCCTCTGCAAGATACTGTAAGTGTGCCATTGAGGGATTAGTGCGATAAATGTCAGAGGCCACAGCAGCTCGCAGAGAGCCAAACACTTTTTTTTTTCACACATCTCAGTCTGCCACCTTGATTTTTCCTCCCGCTGTACCTCTTTTCTTTTTTTATGTTCATGCACTCGTTTTTTATCTGTTTTCTCATGTTAACTCTACACTCTATTCACTCTTCTCAGACCTATTTACATGCATACAAAGAGCAGCCTGACTGAGGCACTGTTTTCCCATGCTCCCTCTCTCTGTCTCACCCTGTCCTGAAGTAGGGCTGCTATTTCTGGTGCCAGTCGGGTCAGTGCATTGTAGTTCTGCTGTATCACGTAAGCAAACAAGCTTGATAGGCCATTGTTATTCTTAGATGTGACAGGGCTGGAAGCATGTCCCCGAGCTGTCACTTCATTTTGCCGCCGTGTTTGAGGGGAAATATTTGGTTCCCAAGTAATATACTCTGTGGCATGCATGCTGTGTTTCAGTGTAAACTGCCAGGAAGTACATTTAAGATATAATTATAATTAAATGTAATATAACCCTCGTTATTTTTAAGATGATTATAATTATGCTCCCACGTGTTGTCTGTTTTTTGCTGCTGTTATGTTCATACTGTTTCTCAGCAGTGCTGTCACCTGATAGGATAAGCTAGTGGGTGATGGCAAGCAATTAAAACTAGGTTCATGACCAAACATGTGTGTGTGTGTTCGGGGAAGCTCTGCTGTCTTGATATCTGTTCTTCCTTTTTAATGTAACATTCATACACGTCCTTTCATGTCTTAGTTTGGTGGAGCCTCAGCCTTTTCTTTGGAGGACATGCCAGAAGTAAATTAAACATGAATTAGAGTCTAAGTCAGAGAATCTTTGGTATGTAAATATTAATACAGTACCTTTTAAAATCTAACCTCGTGATAGAAGAAACAGGTTATATAAGGACTCTGTAATGAAAACAAAACGGCGTCCTCTCTCTTTTAGATTAATGGATTCTGGACTACATAGTTCCTTTTTAGAGAGAGCAGAAAGGCTGCTGTTGAACCGCTAAAATAAGTGGTTGGAAACTAGTGAATGAAACATAGCAGAGTAGGATGTGTGTCATGTGCTTGTTGTGCTCTGAGACATTTGCAAACCATGTAATAATGTGTTTAGTGCTGGAGTCGAGTCTCAAGTTCAGGTCAGTAGTTAAATATGGCTTCGAGACCTCTCTGTGTGTGTGTGTGTGTGTGTGTGTGTGTGTGTGTGTGTGTGCTTTCCCTTGACCTCAGCGATCACCTTGTCAGTCGCTGCTGCTGCTTTGATCTGATTCTTTTTCACAGATTTGAGGAAGTGCTTTCTTAATGTTTTTTCCCCACAGGCAGCAGGGCCTAAGGAAATCAGTCTGTCCATCCATTTAAAAGATATCTTGACAGCTAGCGGCCAGGTTCAAATTCGGTTTGGATATTCACAATCATTTTGGTGACCTTCTGACCTTTCCTATCGTCCCACCTTCAGGTCTGCTGGCAAGATGTTTCTGAATCTAACGCTCAGAGTGCCATGACATTTGCTGAGCATGTTCGTGTTCCTAAGGGGATAAACCATTTTAATGACTTTTCCTGTTGCACCACTCAGTCAGTATCTTGTTGATTCTGTCAAGCATTTTCATATTGTGCGGAGCATTGAACATTACACTCTCTTGAGGCTGCTGGTTTGGCTTTAAGCTTTTGTCCTTGTTGCAACCCTGCGTCTTAGAAATTATGTTTCTATACTAATTTGCAACAGCAAATACATTTTGAAAGAACATAATTTTAGTAACATGATGAGGAAACACTGTTAATTGACTTATCTGTCTTGTCACAAAATGTTGATACTGTACTGTGTACAACTATTTTTGTTTTCCCTACAACATGTGCTCTTGCAGTACTCTTGGAGAATAAAGCATGATGAAAAATGTTCTCACACTCAAAGCACTTGGTTAAGATTAGGGAAAGGCAGGATGTGACTTTTCTAACGTCGAACCAAAACTACGATCTTTCCCGGAGCTTCACCAGTGTGCTTTTGTTGCCTAAACCTAAACGCAGTCTCCAGTGGCGCAGTCCTGGGGTTTGTCTCCCATCAAAACATAATGGGCAAAACAAATTGGTAGTTTATAAACGGAATTTCTAGGAGACTGGGTTATCTTGTTTGGCCCAGTGCAACATAAGTTGAAATCTCCCTAAAACACAGTTAGTGATCACAAAATCCAAACTATTTAATACCGTCTTTTATGTTACTTTTTGCCTTTTTATTTGACTTCCCTACAACAACCAGAGACAGAATGTGGCAGTTGATAGATTCGTAGTTCGAGTCGTAGTTTCATTTACAGTTACATTTTGACACAGAAAGCACCAACTCATCAGTGCATCACTGGAAGTTTTCATGTTTTATTGTTTATTAGCTCTCTAAAAAGTGACCTTAATTAATTACAAATATAAAACATAAAACACACATTTGCATCTGTTCACTCCTTTTAATAAGACACATCTAAATCACTGGTGCAGACAATTCATTTTAGAAGTCACCCAATTAGTTAAATGGAGATCACCTGTGTGTAGTCAAGGGGTTTCAGTTGACTGTAGTATAAATACATAGAGGAAAAAAAACAGACAGGAAAAAAGGGACATTTTTAAAACTGAGTTTCCATGTTCTGCACCTGAGTCACCACTCTGCCACCCAGTCAGATTAATGTCAAACAGATCCAGGACGATAATCTGGTTTGAATGCTAGTTAATGTGCTGAAGGTGGACGTCCTCTCCTCTCCTTCACCGATGACCATCTGTGGTCTGGGCCGGTTGCCAGAGTGGACAGACAGACAGCCTGTCAACTAAACCTTCATGGTTAGAAAGTCAGAACAGATTCCAGCCTTTGAACAGCCACATGCCACATCTCATCTGTCTACTGTACCTGTCAGAGGGAGGACTGAGGCATCTGTTTTGAAATACACGCTCATAAACGTTTAAAAATAAATGATCCTGATTTAACATTGAGGTTTTCTGTACATGTTCTTATACTGAGACGACTAAATGAAGAGATTTTATAGCTGTGGATACAGAAGCTCAGGGCCTGGCAGGAAGTTTTGTTATCATCGCTCTCCACAGACAGAAACTGATTGTTATGTCTACAATGAAGTCAAAGCCTTTTGTCAGGATACACAATGTCTTTGATATGACTTCCCCCTGGAGATTATCTTATCCTTTCTGCCTCTGCTCTCCTTTATAGGGGGTGTGTTGTGGGGCTTATTTTGTCTTATCTTTAAGTGCCCCTAATTTTGCAGTGCCTTTTGGATACAATCCGCCCTTTTTGTGGGATGAGCTGTGTTTTGGGGGGGAACAGCTGAACCGAGACGTTTATTTCTGTTGAGAGATCACCTGCAGCCTCGACTGGAGCCCTTTTGAAGCTCGATTATCAGCGCTGACACGCTAATTGAGATGTGTATGTGTATGCGTGTGACCCAGACTCAATTAGCGTCATAAATCAAAGCAAAATATTCCTTTTAAGTGCAATGTCTCTCTGGTATGTTTTCTGCATATCTGTGGGAATACAGTGCTGTTATTGTAAGGACTCTTTCTCTGGTGTGGGAATCATTTTATCAACTGAATGCATTCTTGTTAAGTTGAGCCTTCATTTTAATTGATTTCTTAAGTTGCTCTATGGTTTTCTTTAGTCTTAGAAGAAAAAATATTTCACATTGTATGATATCACATACATTACTTCCACAACTTAAGTTTTTAATACTTTTACTGACAAATTCAAATTTCCAAAGTTTAAAGGAACAGCTCAGCATTTTGGGAAATAGGCTTATTAATTTTCTTGCCGAGCATTAGATGAGAAGATTGCTAGCAGGCCATTAGCTTAGCTTAGCATAAAGACTGGAAACAGGGGGAAACAGCTAGCCTGGCTCTGTCCAAAGACAACAAAATATAAAAAATATCTTTTTTATTGTTAAATTCATCTAAAAACAGCAAGTTCTGGTTTTACGCTCTGACTTCCTGGAGTCTTGTCATCACAGTGAGGTTACCAGGCAACCAGCGCAGCCTCCAGGAAGGCTAGCTATTTCCCCCTGCCTCCAGTCTTTATGCTAAGCTAATCACCTGCTGGCTCTGGCTCCATATTTGTCATACAGCTTATAGTGATATTGATCAAGTGAAAATATTCTATATTATTAGTTCATGAAAGCTGAAATGATTAGTTGATTAAAGCAACTATTTTGCCGAACATTCACATATTCCAGCTTCTTAATTGTTCTCAATTTGTTGCTTTTTTTGTGTGTATGTGATAGTAAACTGACCATCCTTTGGGTTTTAGACTCTTGGTCGGAAGAAACAAGTAATTTGAAGATGCTATTTTCGGTCATTTTAAAGACCAAGATTAATTGATTGATTGATTGAAAAAGTGGCCGGCAGATAATGAAAATAGTCAGTAGTTTTAGCTTTACTGTTAATTTCATATTTGTTTTTAAAAAGGCCATATGTGAATTTTTTTCTTTTACCTGTATTCAGTTGTATCTGTTAGACACACACACACACACACACACACACACACACACACACACTTTCTGTTCTGTTTTACTTCCACATGTATTCGCACCAAATCAGGGTCTTTGTGAATCCACTTCGTATGTTACCACAGTATTGCTTTTTCCATATGTTCTGAATTCCTCTCCTCTCCCCGGGGTCGGGGTCCGCAGCAGATATTTCCTACACTGGACAGAGCACATTCCCCTTTCTTATGGGAATCACACACTCAGCATGTGAAATTGTTGTCTCAGGGTCAAACACACACTCTTCAGGGGAAAGAATATTGTTTGCTGAGGGGAGCTCATAAAGCTGGAGAGGCTCAGCTTTGCCAGAGAGGAGATGCTCAGTTTTATTCTGTCATACTGATTTAGGACTATTATCCAATATCTGCTCTCTCATCATCAGAGAGGATCGATCTGAGGCCTTGGAGTGCCAGCCTCTCTGAATGATGCACCGCGGAGATGAATACTGGTCAAATTACTAATGAGATTTGATTGAGATCCCCATGAGCAAACAGACTCCAGCTGTCAGACAGGATGAGGGAAGAGTTTGTGAAACATATGGTCTGATGGAAACTAGAATCTGAATTCTCGAGCCTTCGTGTATCCCACTTCTTACTGTAGGTAAGTCCTCAGGTGGGGGATGGGATGCTGCGAGTGAGTCAGCGTTGTCCTTCCACCGCTAATGGTCAGGAAATGTCTCTGTTGGAGAGACTAATTGGATTTCTTTAACAGGAAAGCATCCGTCCAGCTCCATTAGCCAGTGGTAAACAGCAACACACAGCAGAGGGAGAGGCAGGTGGGAGAGAAAACGGGGGGGGGGAAATTAAAGGGAGGGAGTTTGAGAGGTGGACGGAGGGAGGAAGAGTCAAAGAGGTGAGGAAGAGAAGGGGGAGGCTTGTTTATTTTTGATGCAGGTCAAGGAACAGTCGGAGGTTTAGTTTGGAGGGGAAGCAGTAAATGTTTGTTGTCCGTGCAGATGATGATGGAATGAAATGCCAGGAGCGAAGCAGACATGTTTCTGGGTAATAAGCTAATCAGCAGGCAGCCCTGGTGTTATGGTAATTCACTTACCTGCAAGACTACACATCTGATCATTTTTCCTGGATGGAAGTGTCTTTTGATACCAAATACAGTATGATAGTGCCCTGATTCTGTCAAGCTTTTCCGTCTGAAAAATGTGTGTAACAATTCTCCCGTTTTTAAACAAATGAAATGTAAAACAATTAATCTTTTTTATAGAATTTATTTCACAAGTTTATAAGAAATGGTTGGTTCGCTGAGCTCTTTTTCAGGAACACTGTGCTCCACGCTCATGACTGGAAAGTGCTCAGTATATCAATAGTTGTATCTATTGGCTGGTTAGCAGCTCTATTGGAGAAGTGCCTTGCTCAGGAGCACCTCAGCAAGTTCTGGACAGATTTATTTTTCAGGTCAGAGGATTGAGCCAGTGACCCTCTGCTATCTAATTTTAAAAATGTATTTTGACAAAAAAAAACCAACAAAACTCTTAAAGTGAGATGTAACTTGATCTGAACAGCGGTTGACAATCATTTAATAATGCTAAATGCCAAAACATAGTGTAACAGGAGCACAGGTAGAGAAGGAACATTATACAGCCAGATGTACCTAAAGTTAGCTAACATTAGCCGCCATAAGCTACTGGTCATACCAAACCTAGTAAGGCTGTAGCGGCAAATCCACTGGGTGCATTTCTTATAAATTCAACGTTTCACGTGTTAGAGGAAGAATGTGCTCTTTCTTCTTTCAAAGTCTCGCTTTAACTCGAGGCCCACTCACTAGCTTTTTCCAGAGCTGTCTACCAAATCTCCCGGTCTTCTTCAGTAGAAGGAGTGGCCCAAGTATGTAACTTTGGTCTCATGATAACTGCTATCATGAACACGTGATGACAACTAAGCAAACTCGATTTGCTGAGGAAGACCATGAGATGCAGTAGAAAGCCCTGGTAAAAGTTAGTGAGTGCATCTTGACTGAAAATTAGTTTCCAAGGTCAAGAATGAACTTTCACGCTCCACAAAAATTCTGTTTTTAATTCTAAAATAATGTACAAAATAAGAAAATGTATGTTTATGGAATATGAGACTAAATGGTGCACTGTGTGTTTTATTGTGTATTGTCTGTCGTGCTTCTTGAGGTTAAAATGAATGAGTAAAAAAAAAAAAGGTCAGTGCAGGACACGGATGAACCACATTTACATTCTTCTGAGCAGCACTTGATGTAAACTCGGATATTTCCCGCCTTCACTTCTTTCTCTGTCATGAGAAAAGCTACATTCACCAACACAATGAACAGACACTCAGAAAGGGCTAAATCAAACCTGGCAGCCTCGTTACCTCCAGGTTACAGCTCTCACTGGCATCTCATACATCTACTGAAACACTGCCACGTAAAGCGTAAATGGGGGGTCCCTCCTATAGATTAGTAGGATGCGCCACAGCGAGAGACCCTGGAAGGGGAAAACCACTCGTTCCTCAGAGTCGGATCATGAAGGAACAGTGGGGCTACTATGCTGCCTGTAAATTGAGCCTTTCTTCCTGCGAGAGGGTGACATGGTGGAATGCAGCACATTAATGTGGACATGGGTGGGCTTCTCATTCCTGCCATAGCATCTCTCTCCTCCCTTTGTCCCACCATGAATTTCTTCTCTCTTTTTTTGCCTCCATGCCTCCTTTTGAGTTTGTGTCAACAGGGTGTGGATGCAGAAGTGGTGTGTTAATTCAGGCATAATTCAGGTTCCTGTCTATCAGCCTTGAGGTTCTGTCGTATCCATCCATCCCGTCCATTTTGGGTTCAGTGCAATGGAGCTTTATTGGCATGATGTTTTGATTGGCCAGGTTGATAAACTGTATATAGACCAATATTTATTGCAGATGTGCTGGTATTGGTGTACATTTTGGTGGATAAACAAGAAGAAATTTCTGCACAGACAAAGCTTGAGGTAATTACTATCTCCATTACTTAGTTTGTCCACCAGAGAGCACTTTAAGGAATCCTTATAAAAACTTTTAGTTTATTTCTTTTAAGTGCCTCATTTCGTCTGAGTTTACACCAGCCTGCCCACTCAGAGGCTTGAAGGCTAAAGGAGCACCAAAGATCTTTCATTAAAGATCCTTGATGGAAAAACATTAAGAATACATTTAAAACTCACATTGACCCGATTGTTGACTGCAGGAAAGGAATGACTAACTGTGATTGCAGTTGAACATGAATAAAGTGAGATCTACTCTGAATAAGGAAAATTGCACACATTTTCTGTTTTGGTGAAAATATGAGGCTCATAGTGATAAACGACTAAAACATGTTTAACAAACGTATTCAACAACAATCATATTCTCTCTGTTTTCCAGTGTGGGCTGATGTGGAGGTGGCCATGGAGGACAGAGTGGAGGTGTTCAGGGGAGAAACGGCTCGGATCACCTGCATGTACACATCAGCTGACGGCATTGGCGCCATGACAATACAGTGGTTCTATGTGAGTTTCATTAAGCCTGATGCACACAGACACAAAGCGGTATGATGTGTCGATGATGTTTCATGTGTTTGAACTCCGACCTTTAGGTGACACGGCCCGGTGAGAAGCAGAAAATCTACTTCCAGGACGCCACCACAAGGGATATAGACCGAGGCACACGGTTCACAGAACGGATCAGTGTGAATGGTACCGGAACCCCTGGAGAGGTGGTGTTGACTATCAGCGATGTGCAGCTGGGAGACGAAGTGGAATTTATCTGTATCGTCAAAAGTCTAACAGATGGAGCTGGGGAGGGACGTACAAAGCTGAAGGTGTTCGGTAAGATTCAATCTGAGATGGCATGGTCTGAGGAACAAGGGAGAAACTGGTACTTTACAAAACCCACATGCTGAATACAGTGCTAACATAACCAGATTCAAAATAAACATGACTCCTAAACCCACTTTGTGCATAATTTATGCATCACATCATTCACAAACACATCCTCTCTCACACTATGTCATATTGTGAGCAATGCAACTTACTATTTTTGAATCCTGGCCTTCAAAGAAACACGAGAACCACTCAAATGTCTCATCAACTTAAAAATTAACCAACCTTTCTAGTGCTTTTCTCGCTTACGCTTAAACCAACACTTCAACTGCTTTCACCCATTACATGTCAATTAACACTTGAACTGATTTTTATTTTTCAACTGACACAGTCCAACTACTTTTAGATCTTATACTTCAACTGCTTACAGTGCACGCACGTGAACTGCACATTAACTGACATCTCATCTGTCTCTTCAACTGACATTTCAACTTCCTTCACCCTGTACTCTTTCATGAGAGTTCAACTGCTTTCAGTGAAACACTTCAGCTAACAGTTCAACATTTTTCAGCATTTTCAGCACTTTCACTTAAACTGAAACTTCAGCTTATTGCAGTGCTTCAAATGACACTTCAACTCCTCACAAGCAAAAAACTGACATTTTAAAGCATTTTAAATTGTTTACATTTTTACATATGCAACACGCTAAGACATTGAGTGTTTCAAACTACAACTTATCAGCTGCCAGAACACATACATTTTCTTTAGAAAATTTAGCCTTTTCTAGTCCTTGATTCAGTTCTTAATTCCTGTGCAGAAACACCAGACCTTCCTACCATTGAGGGTGTGCAAACAGGGATCTCGGTCTATGACGACAACCCATCCATGGTAAACCATCTTTGAATCATGAACATCAGAGTATAAAACTGATGAAATTACTATCACGCTACAATTTAATTCTTCCCTCATTCTCTCTCCTGTCCTATAGATCGGGACCTGTGAGGTCAAAAATGGCTTCCCCAAGCCGAACATCACTTGGTACAGAAACAACACGCCGCTACACGGTGCTCAGGATGGTGAGACGGATCGACATCTGCAATACACTTTTAATACACAATACACTGTTTTAGTTTGTACTTAATGTGGTTTAATGTCTTTTTCTCCATTTCCCTCTTTCCTTTCCTCGTGTTTGCAAATGTTTGTGTTCCAGTGGTGCAAATAGTGCCCAGCCTCACTACTGAATCCAGTGGTCTGTTCTCAGTTAAGAGTGAGCTGAGCATGAAAGTGGTGGTGGAGGACAAAGATGATAGCTTCTACTGCGAGATCTCCTACTTTGTTCCTGGAGGAATCAAGATGACCGAGACCAACCCCATTAACATCACTGTATACTGTGAGTTTCACAAATAGTCCAACACCAGTAACATAACGAGTTTCTTTTCAAAATGAGATAATCACAGTTTTGAAAAGTCACACCAACTGCCCCATATGGACCACTGGTATGATACACTATTGTTATACCAGTATGTGGACATCCAAACAATCTGTGTGGACACCAGAATATTACGTCGCCACGGGCAAACTACTGCCACAAAGTTCACAAAGTTGGAAGCACACTATTGTCTAAAATATTATTGTATGCTGTACGACATACGGTGCTCATGCTGAGTTCACAACAAATGGGATGGATGTTAGGGAAGGAAACAATTCCCATGTTAACAGCTTGCGAGCATTCACGTCATGTGACAACTCTAGATGGTTTTATGATCACATAGTTGCTTGTGTGAGGGTTAAAATACTATGTATTGACAAAATTACAATATATTCATTAAATGTAATTACATTAAATGACATTAGGCATCCACGTTTGTTTGGTTTTCAGGCTTCCATATTATTAAGCTCCAAGTTGGATATATTGAGCTTCCAGAAAGGTCAGACTTTCCCAGTCGTAATTACTACTTGGATGTTGAAGTGAACACTATTTACATGTGGGAAACTACAATTATCCAGCAATTTTAAATAGGTCTGGTGGTGCTCATTGACAGCTGTCGACCAGCCAGAGCTTTGCAGGCGGGATTAAGAATGTTAACGTCAGGAGTACAGCTTATTATAAGTGGACTTATAGAAATAACTTGCTCTTAAATTATCACAAAACTTTGTTAACTGCAACCGCAACTTCTATGCAGACTGAAAATGATGTTGGCCTTGTGTGTGCCCTGATAGACTTGAAGTTGCCTCTTTTCAACTGTTTCATGAGGAGGGCATGATGCGCTCAGAGGTTCAGATGAGGAGGAGATTTAGCCTAGTTTGCTGCAGGGATGATTGTGGCCATCACATAAACCTTCTATAACTTCAGGTTCAGGTGTGTGGTCTGACCTTGAATTCCTCTCGCTGTTTCAGACCCTTCCACAGCTGTAAGTGTTTGGGTGAAGTCACCAAAGGGCAAAATCAAGGAAGGGGACTCGATCGAGCTTCGCTGCCGTGGCAACGGGAATAATCCATCCTCATTTACTACATTCAAATACGTAAGAACATCAACCCTTTTGCGCTCATTATTCATGCACCAAAGGCAGCAGCATAGTTTAGGCCTACTTTGTCTGATCACGATTTTCGTCAACAGATGGAGTTGTTGATGTCCAGATTTTCATTTTTTTCTGAGCACTTTAAGGACTTCTCACCCATGTTGAGTTAAAAGTTACATGTTTGTGTTGATCAGATTACTTTGGCTTTCTGTAGGATAATGCCAGTTCGGAAAACGGTATGTTGGTGCTGGAAAATGTGACCCGTCTACACAGTGGAGTTTACGAATGTACCTCTGAGGACATGGACACCTTGGAGGAGATCTCGGGAAATACCACTGTGTTCGTCAACTGTAAGGAATCTGCACTGATGTGATTTGTGACCATGACGACAAATACATTTTACCAGTGGTATGACTGTACGTGCTTGGTTTTAATCTTGTTTCTCCCTCCCTGCTGTGTGTGTGTGTGTGTGTGTGTGTGTGTGTGTGTGTGTAGATCTGGATCCTGCTGTTGTGATGCCCAAAGACCATATAGTGGTGGCCCGAGGAGAGGAGCTGAAGGCCACCTGCAACGCCCTCTCATCTCTCCAGACACACACAGTCTGGTTTAAGGTCAAATACACACATACAGTACAGTGCAATTACACAAACAGCAGCAGAGACGGCAAGATTTTGCCTAAGAAATGTACTAACACCCAAATGAATTAACATGCATTTAGAAAACCCGTCACCTTACTGTTTTGTGTGCAGTCAGGTGTTGTTTGAAACATTCAACAGAGAGACAGGAGCAGATTTATGCTGGGATCAGACTACTTTGTCATTCAGTCATTGTGTCAGATTAGATGATCATAGAGTCACTTTGGATCCCAACTAGTCATTGCTTGCTGTCTTTCTGCACTAACAATGCATCTAGAAATCTGATTAATTAATAAATAAATAATACATTTATTTGGTATAAAGCTCCTGTCGCAGAAGTTGTTAAACTAGGAATGAAAGGGCAAAAATCGTCGTCTTCTTCTACTACGACACACACTAGGATAAAATGAGCAACTGTCACGCCTGACGCTCATTTTCTGACGCCCCACATCTGTCCAGTCGGGCTGATATCGTCTTATCTTCTTGATTTAGTCAGTGGCTCATTTTTAGGAGGTGCAGACTAGTGTTTAAGTTTCAACCATCAGTATGGGAGTTTACCATGCAGACGTCAGTGAATCTGGAGTTTAACATTTGTGTAGAGCCAGCGTAAAAAGGCAGCCAATCAGGAAGTCTGTGAAAATAATTAACAATTTTGAACACCCAAAATACAATTGAATGTTATTTTTATCACACTGAGTAAACATTGGTGAAAGCTCAGTTTTTCAGTTTAAAAATAGGACTTTAAATTTTGTAAAGGGATTGTTTGAAATTTCTCTGCACAACTTTGTGTAAAAAGTTTGTTGAAGCAGCCATCTGATCTACTAAAAACAAGTACACTGGTAACCCCTGCTTCATGTCAGCATGTGTGTTAAATGTGCTTTTTGTGTCCTGGTGTGTGTGTAGAAGGGAGAGGAGGTTTCAAAGGGCCACAGTCTGATCCTGAAGGATGTTTCGTTTGACACAGCGGGGACGTATGTGTGTGTGGTGACAGTCCCTGAGATTGAGGGAATGGAAACCAACGGGACACTTCATGTTAACGTCTTGGGTAAATCTGATCACAGACACAGTATACTGAATATTACATTGCTTTCTGGTCAATAATCAATGTATTATTCTTTAAGAAATATCATAATATAATGAATAATGTTAGTTTTCAGTGTGGGTTTATAAATGTTTTATGTTTAGTTCTTTCTCATTTTTGCATAGTTTCAGTTGTATTTCTTTTTATTTTGCTAGGAAAAGCACATTTTATTTGTGCTTTAGGAACAGGTACTGTTAGTAGTTATAGTAGTTAGGGTCATGGGAGAATTTTTCAAGGTTATTATTTCTTGCTCCTCCCTCTGCAGGCCCACCAAAGATCATGGAGCAGGATAACATGGACATGACGGAGAGTCTTGAGACGATAGTGTACCTGAGCTGCCAAGTCAGAGGTTACCCTCCTCCCAACGTTACCTGGACCACCTCTGATAGAAAGGTACAGCAGAGGGAAGACTCCCATTCTTGGATTAGCTACAGCTGCAACAGAAATGCACAGTTTTTTTCTTCATCTCTTCAATCCTGAAGACTTCAACTGTCAGGTCCATCATGTCGGTCTTTTGGTCCAGACTGAAATATCTATTTGATGGATTGCTATAACATTTTGTACTGACATTAATTTCCCCTTCAAGATAATGTTTTATGTTTCATCTAGCGCAATCATCAGGTCAAAGTTTTAATTTGTCCAATACTTAGGCTTATGACTAAATACCTGCAAAACCAATGACTTTCCCATCAGCTACAGCTGTACTTTGTGTTTAGTCCTAATTAGCAAATGTTAGCATGCTAACACGCTAAACTACAATGCAGTAAACGGTATATCTGTTAACATTGTCATTGTGAGCATGTTAGCATGCTGATGTTAGCATTTAGCTCAAAGCACAGCTGTACATGAGTACAGAGCCACTAGCATGGCTGTAGACTCTTAGTCTTGTTGATTTAAGCGTGATATCTTCAACACAGCTGGTCTGATTTTCATAAAACTCATGACGATGATGATTTCAGACAGATAATGCACCTTTCTTCAGTCAGTGACAGGATGTGTCACAGCTGCAGTCAACTCTTCAAACCTGACCAATGCGAAGAAAGGGAAACTTTGTGATTTTCTCTGTGTCTTTATCTGTGTGTTTTTGTGCCAGGTCCTCAAGACAGCATCCCAATCACTGACTGAGGAGGGCATTCAGAGTGTGGTCCGCATCAAGGTCACCTCTGACATCACTGCTTTCTGCAGTGCCTCCAACGAGTACGGCACTGACATGGTGACCTTCAAGATCAAAGCGAGTGAGTTCCTCCTGCTGCTGCTCGAGTTTCCTGTCTCTGCTCTTTGTGTTTGTATGCGTGTACGTCTATCTGTTGTCCTCCTCGCTTCCCCCTTCCTTTCTGTTCCACCCCGTCTTGTCTGTGCCACTTCTTTATTTTTACTTTGTCGAGGCCTCGAGCTCTGCCATGTGCTGTAACGTGTTGTGTTGCCTGTGATTCCGGACTTTTCAATCGGTGTTGTTGTGTCGGACGAGACGCTGCTAAGCTGTGCGGCCATTAAATGTGCTCCCCTCCTCCCCCAGTGTGTCAACAGGGAATGTCTTCCCCTCTGTGCCTCTACCTGTTTTCAGATATAAACACCACCACACCAGCCACCACTACTAGTACTACCACTACAACTACCACTGTCATTTTCTCTGCCACAGGTAAGAGCACAGTCACTCTGCACTGCCTACCTTGCGCCGCTCGAGTCAACAAAACGTTTCAAAAGTTACTAAATCGAATGAAATCCCATGAAAAGGACTTGACCGAGAGTGATTTGTCAGTTGTCAAGTAAAGGTTGTTATCTGCATGTTTAGGTAGTTTACAGACTTCCTTTCATTCACGACCTGGCTGTGCAGTTTTTCTGTGAGTCAGACAGAAAGAATGAGCACAAGAAAGGAAAACTAGAAAGCACCTGAAGGCTGCAGCAATTACCACACTGGCATGACTGAAAGGTCATTACAGCCGTGTTGGTTAGTGATTGCTTTGATTAAAATCTGTGGTTTCTACAAGGTATTTATAGTTTTGAATGGTTGATATTACTGAGGTCTGATATCGCTGTGAGGTGTCTTATTGACTAATTTGTTGGCACGGCTCTTAATTTCTGCTCATTAATGTAATTAAACTTTATTTGCTTATGTGGTTTTATAAATTATGTGAAAGTGAAAACATGAGGTTTCTATGCCAGAAATGTAATCAATTAAATCAGATAAAAATTATTTACGTGGTTTACCTTCTGCATACAGCAGTGTTATGAGGAATGAGTATTATGGCGTGCGCGCACACACACACACACACACACACACACACACACACACACACACACACACACGCACACACACACACCAGTGTGACTCTAGAAAGCAGCTGATGCTTTAAATGCACTCAGAGCGAGTCTCCTGACTCCCATTACGGGTGCTGCCTTGTGTTTTCTCTCTCCTCCTGCCTCCACGCTCTCTTGTACGCCATGCCAGGAAATTTCCAGCCCCTCGGAGGAAAGCTGTTTACTGGGTTGTCGTTTCTGGCAACGCTCTGGTTAAAGGAGATTAAACAGGGACATGACTATTGTGCTACTGACCACAGTCAGACTATCAGGCTAGATGTTTAGCTTCAAATCAGATAAGATCCTCTCAAATTAAACATTGTGTTCAGTTCAGGCCTCTGCTGCACGTCTAAACTGCCTGTGTGTGTGTGTGTGTGTGTGTGTGTGTGTGTGTGTGTGTGTGTGTGTGTGTGTGTGTGTGTGTGTGTGTGTGTGTGTGTGTGTGTGTGTGTGTGTGGCCTGCTGATACAGTGAGTTAATACATCCAGCCACCCACTGATAATTGTGCTCATGTGGTTTTTCTCAGTCAAAGCAGAATCCTCTATCCCACCAAAGAAAATGAAGAAAGGTTTGTATGTTACGCTGCTGACCTCTTTTATCTCAAAGCCAAATAGCTTCCTTCCACTTCTCCTCCACAGCACCTCCGTCTCTCACCTCCCAGCATTCATCAGACCCCCGCCCCTCTCCCGATTAACAAAACATCAAACCATCATTGGACTGTTCATCTTCACCTCTTCCTGTGCACTCTTTTTAGACGCACAGTAAAATGCTATCTACCGAACCTACACACTGTGGAATGCTGCACAGCCTGCCTGATGCGATCCTGCATCCAACTCTCCCGCCTCATACCGTCACCTCATTCATAATCCAGTTACAGTGACTAACTCTGTGGTTGTTCTTGTGCTTCTTCTCCACCAGAGAACAATGGTGTAATCATTGTAGTCATCATCATCTGCATCCTGCTGCTGGCCATCTTGGGGAGTGTGCTCTACTTCCTCTACAAAAAGGGCAAGATCTGTGGCCGATCTGGCAAGCAAGACCTGTAAGTAGTGTAGGGTGTTGGAGGGTAAAGATGTGATGTCTCCTAACCCCTTTATACTCAGCGTCAATTGTAGTGGACATCAAATATTTATTGAAAATGCACTTTCTGAAAAATGTACTTCATCCTAGTAACTAAACAGACTAGCTTTTGGTGACAGAATAAGACATGAGAGAAGGCCAGACAAAACAGGAAGTGGAGTAAGACTAATGTTCACTTTTTAAATATGAATTTACAGACATACCTTTCTTGAACTGGGTATAATTAACATACTACATTCTTCATATAAAAAGTGAATTTTCTTCAATGTGGAAAGCAAAATTAAGTGTCCATCCTGATGAACATCACATCTGGAGATGATTATAAAGTTAGTGTGGTCAATTCAATCAGAAAACATTACACTACAGAGGTGAATCGTCATTGTCATAGGCCATTTACCACCATGCATATTACATTTAAGATTAGGTCTGCACCAAGTTATTTTTATTAATGATTAATTTGCCAATTATCACAATTAATCATTTAATCTATAAAAAGGTAAAAAATATGAAAAATGCTCATCACAATTTTCCAGAGCCCAAAGTGACGTCTTCAAATTGCTTCTTTTGTCTGACCAGCAGTCCAAAACCCAAAGACTCTTCATTTATTATCATAAAGATTTAAGGAGCTGGAACCAGCAAATGTTTGACATTTTGCTTGAAAAATGACTTAAACGATTGATTTTCAAAATAGCTGGCAATTTTCTTTTGATCGACTCAAATCATTGCAGCTCTGTTTGAGATATCTCCAGATCAGTCTCTCCATATGAATGTTATGTTAGCTGTCAACTGAGATGTTTGACCTGATGGCAGACATGGCCAACATTTATGTTCTGTAGGTTTCAAGAAAGTCTGCTTGGAAGATATCAGAACTCCAACTGGCCTTAAATCAGCTATAAAATAAAATACAAATACACAAAATCAAAGCTGCTAAGAAAAACTCCAATTTGTAATTTTAAAAAACAATTACATGAAAACATTGTAGGCACACACACGGTTAAAGCTGCTGTAATCAATAGTTTTACGTTAACAATGAACCCACACCCAATTATCGCAAACTTTGCATTTCCCCTCAGCTTTATGGAGCTTCATAGCATCTTTTAGCTCATTTTAGACACAGTTACGAGATTAGCTGGTGAACATAGTTGAGCATTTAGCAGCTAAAGAGCCAGATATTTCCTTCAGGAGTTGGTAGAGACCAAAAACAGAGCAAAAAGAGAGTGAATATTAGATTTACATTCGTCAGGTGGACACAAACTTGACTCCAAATGAATGCTAATGTTGCTCCGTGTCTGCTAGAAGTATAAATATGCAACTGTTTGCTAACAAGTTCGCCATATCTAAAAAGGTGATAATGTAAGTCAGTTTTGTGTTTACAGCTTGTTTCCACTGCCCCCAAGTGGCCAAAAAGTCATCATCATCATGGTTGGATAGAAAAACAGCATATTGTAATATGTATGTTCCTGACTTTAAGGAGTTGTTTGGTCTTGCAGCACCAAAGAGAAGTCCAACAAAGATAACATCGTAGTAGAGATGAAGAGCGACAACACAGAGGAAGCTGTGCTCCTCGGGGTCAACGGAGAAAAGCAACCCTCTAGCGACCAGGTAGATATCTACTGTTGAACTGAAGGATCATGCTGTTTTTCTGCTGACCTGATTACAACATTAACACATTTACACATCCTCCACCCTACCTCTCTCCCTTGCCCTCTTTTTTTTTTGTTTTGTTTTGTTTTGTCTTTGCTTGTGTCTTAATGTCTGCGTTTGCCCTCTGGAGTAAAGGGCGGCGAGTACCTGGACGTGCAGAAGTGAGGAGGTGACTGCAGACGCACCAACAGCTGCTCCTGTTCTTCCCTCTCAGGCTCAGACCAGCCGATGCCTTCAAGCTTCCACCACAGCTCCTTATCCCAGAGTTAAGTCACGGAAAAGCTCCGTCGTCTGTCAGTCAATATCATGATGGACGACAGAGACTCAAATTATTCCAAGCTGCAGCTTTTGCTTACCGTCCTTTACATCCCAGCACATTTCTGTTGGAATGCAACTTGAGCTTTAATGAGAAGTGATTTGAGCGCTCCATGACGTAACTGTTATTAAATGTTCCACCTTCAATCCCAGGACTGTCCTTAGCCCATAGTTCTCATTACCATGTACCACCTTGTATACTGCTGATTGTCCGTAGAATAATAATTAGAGCGCAACATTGACCAGGGACTGCTTTTATATCTGACTAAGCATCACCTCAGGCAAAGCAATCACTGAAGAGGAGCCTTTATCACGTGTACATAATCTATGTATATATTTCTTTATTTAAAATAACACCATAGAAAAAAAAACAACCAAAAATAAATGACCAGATAGTGTTTTATTTTGTTTGGTTGCTCTTTATGGAAGAGCAAGAAGAATTTAGGTAGAGTTCTTGTTTTAATTTTTTACATTTTTTTTTTTTTGTCTACGTTTCCTGTTTTGCTTAAGTCTGTACACTGAAATCTTTGGGGATGCAACAACTCTTCCCCCCCCCAAACAGCCAGTTACAGCCTCACCAAAAATGTTGCCTTTTAGCCCTGAAAACAAACTTGTACGTCATCTAATCACACATCATTCACATTTGTAGTTTTGATAATACTTTAGACACAATACACAAAACTGTGAGTAATTACTAAGAACGACCTGATAATTAATGAATTGTTAATGAGTAGTTCCTGAATAACTCTGAATTGAGGACTATATAGTAGATAATGGTGTGTTACTAGAGAACAGACTGGGAGATACTATATTAATGAATCAGTAGGTAATGATTAGTTAAAGTATCCGTGAATGATTCATTAATATGGTAGTAACTCATCATTATCTACTATACAGTAGATAATTCTGAGTTATTCAGGAACTACTCATTAACAGTTCATTAATTATCAGGTCGTTCCTGATTCGTTCCTTAGTAATGACTCACATTTGTGTACCGTGTTGTAAAGTGTTGCAGTTTTTTCTTCTCAGCTAACTCTCTACTACGCAGCCCCCAGTTTGTGTGAATTAAAGATGATATTTTTGTGAGACGGGTGAATAATCTGTTCAGCATTTGACAAAGAAGGGTTAACATCATATTATTTGCATTTCTCTTTGCTTTGTTTTTCCTTCACAGTCTAGTTTTGATATTGTATGCGTGATTGAGTTCAAGTTTTGCCAAGTCAAGTTAAAAAGTTACAGATGCCTTAAAAATCCAATCAAAGCCTATAAAAAGAAAAAACAAAAAGGCAAACCCCATATTTTGTATTGTTAGTTTATATTTAATGTCCAGTGCACTGATTTCTTTGTGGTTATACTTCATGCAGTTGTGTTTCTCTAATGTGAAACAGTTGTTTTGTTTAATGTGACTGTATGTGAATGAAATATAGTTCTGTAGGTCTTTTTTTTTTTTTTTTTTTTAAAAGAGGAAGGATGAGGGTAGAACAGATTATTGGTCCATGGTAAATATGGTTCACAGCATGACGTTGCCCTCCTTATCAAGGAAAAGACATGTTTCTGTTTAATGAATAAATGAATTCATGTGTTGACTGAAACTTGAAATAATCTGTTGGATGCCAGAGGGACACAGAATCCCCCTCAGACATGATGACTAGTGACATGGTAACTACAGTAACCGACTACTGACGAGGGGGGGGATGACTGTGACTCCACATATGCAAATTAAGTTCGTAGACAATCAACAATCAAGATGCTCTGTGCTCAGTTATCTTCAGGTATGATCCATACTTTTCTCCCCATCTGCTGTTTTTAAGAACTACCACTGTTAAATGGTTTTGGATGTTTGAAATCTGTAAAATGCCTTTTAATGCCTTGGAGTTGTAAAATGTAAAACAAATGTTTTATTTGATGAAGTTCAAAAAGAATTTTACCAATGAACTCATTGTTTGTAGTTTTTGAAAATTATTCCAAATTAAAGATTGACTGTTAAATGAAAAGAGCAGCTATATATATATATAATCTTTCTTTAAGTTAGACAGTGAGCTATCTGTTAAAACAATTGTGTAAAAGCTTAGGCAGTGAAAAACTTTTGTTAGCTCCTTTCCAGATTGAGCAGTTTTTTCCTGCCAGTTTCTTGTTTCACAATGCAGACATTTTAACATTTGATTTCTGTTCTGTGGATTTACAAGTCTGTTTTTCTTATGAAATATAATAATTTCCTACTAAGTTTCCCCAAAATGAGCTACTTTATTTAATTTGGTACTAATAATAGGACAAATAGATACAGTGTTCAGTTGGTAGGCTACACTTCCAGTTAATTAATTCCAATAATTATTAGCTTAAAGCTGGACTGCGGAACTTTTGTCTCCTCCTTGTGCAGTGAGAGTAATTACACAAACTGTCGATGCGTGCTCATGAAGTATGCCTACAGGGGAGCTCGCTCAAATTTCCACAGTTTTTAATTATCCGCTATTTAGGAAGAGTAAATGTAATAGCTACATAGCCTACTCCAAATATTTTACAAATACCAACCTGCCCTAATGCGACAGTGCCCGCCCTCAGTCCCCTCTCTTCCTTCAGCGCTATCCAATGAGGAAAAAGCTACAAAAAAAAGCTCCGTGTTTGTCCTCAGTGTCGATCGCTTTCTTTTTTCGACTGTAATCCTCCCTCTGAACGCAGCGTTTCTTTTCCATCTGGAACATTAAAAACTTTTCTAGGACACTTCTTCTTAGGTTTTTCCCGCCATACTGTAGCCTACCCCGTTGCTATGGTTACTCCCCCCAGAACTACTGGCAACGACTTGAATGTAATGGACGTTCATTTGTATGTAAAGTCCAGCACTCTAATTTTAACCTACTGTGACTTTGGAAATTATTCTACTGGCAAGCATACAACTCAAAATATTATTAAGTTCCGGATATTAAATAAGTAATGTACGAATATTTACTTGGGTTTCAATGAAGCAGTTCTTTCAAAGAAATCTAATTTTTTTCCCCTAAAATTAGTATAAAATGACAGTTATTTCCAAGAAATGATGAGCATGATCTTATTGTCTCGCTCCTGCAGACATAAATCACATGTTTAATCTTTAGCAGCTTGTTGGTACATAGAAGGCTTTATTAAGTTACAAAAGAGTTTTGAAAATGGCTCATATGATGCTGATTTGCCATTAGCCGGGCAGTCAGATCACATTTTGGTTTTTAAATGCAGTTACCAAATTCAATACTGAACTTTCAAGACTCTCAGCTACAAAATATAAACAGAAATAGCACCGACCGCCAATGGTAAATGTCCTCACCTGCTCACATTTTGCAGAGCTCTTTGTTTTCTGATTTAGACTGTACTGTATTAAGCATCTTCAAGATTAATCAGATTTGTAGGCCTACCTTCATGCTGCTTCCAGAGTCATTTCTAGTCCTGTTCAGTTTCTCTCGACTTCAATAGACACTTTTCACAGCAGACATTTTGACTCGTCATAGCAGGAAAAGCTCAGCTGTAAATAATACGATTAACGATGGCTCCATTCTATCAAGTGTCCCAGTAAAGCCATGTCAGTTGGTGAGCATGCACAATACCAGAGCCCTGGAACCGGCTCACCTAAATGGAATACAGCCATGATTAATGTTATTAGTAACACCTGTGCTTTCAAAAGTCAAAATGTCTGCCTGAAAAGGATCTAGACCACAACTGAATGCTCCATTTAAACTCCTGCAATCAAAACTCCACCTTAGTGTAGTCGATGTAATGTTTCTTTTCAATTTTACATTATTAATTAGTCTCAGTACTTCAGTGTACACTATCTGAAAAGTGTATTATATTACACCTGCCAGGACTATAAGGAATCCGTGATAGGAAATTGTTTAGTTTTTACTGTGATAAAGATCTCTTGCACTCTTCAATAAGTTCATAAATGTTGCTTTTTAACTTTTTGCCTGCGTTTGATATTTCTCAGAATAATGGCATCTACAAGCTAAACTTCTGTAGAAAAGAGACATGTAATGGCTTTTGCTTATCATTTTATTAACAGCACTGTGCATACTTCCAAAGTGATATGAGCTTTAAAAACCATCAAAAAAGTTAATGAATGCCTTTTACTGACGAGAAGCGACACGGCTACATGGAACAACGGCTCCCTCTTCTGGCAGAAAGTTGAAGTACCCCAACACAGGGACTGAGGGTAACGGGCTGGTATCCAGCATCCAGGCAGAGCACTGATCTGGGACCTGGTTTATCTATCATGTAAGAAAGACAAACAAAAGGAAGCTGAGACCTCTCACCCCTCACAGATGAGGCCTGACGCGGCTGACGAGGCAGAGGACAGATTAATACAAGCAATAATGCACAATCTCGCCTTCAGAGATCAACAGGTACAGATCAATACCTGCAAACTCTCTTCAAAAACAAGGCCTTATTCTAAACATGGTGAGGATCTCTAAACATATGGCACTGCTCACAAAATTATTCACATAAAGTAAACCTTTGGAACAAAATACATGTACAGGAATGCAAAATGAAATAAAACAGCAATTTTTTTCTTTTCATATCACTAACTTTATACAATTTGCTTTTCTTTAGAGTGACAGTATCGAAGCACAAATTGGTATACTCTGTGAAAACAAAACAAAAAGGTAAATAATACACGACAATGACATGCTGTCCTCGAAACATCAACAAGACATTGGTACAGTATTGAGGATTAGGGACCTCCTCGTCCATTACCCATCATTCAAGAAGTTTCTCAAGGCAACTAGGAACAGAAGAAAAAAGAACTAGAGGGTGGCCAGACAGCGCGCAGATAGCTTCCAGTCAACAGACAGCATTACCCAGAATAAGCTAGGGCCGATTAGCTATTGACATGATTTACACCCTCCCAAAAAAAACATTCTTCTTCATATGCTGGGAAAAGTCCAAGTCAATGTACCTAAAAGCTCCTTGCATTTATTTATCTTATTCATTCATAGTACCTGGAAATGAAGCTGCTGTCTATAGTTCTGCGAACATTGCAAATAATACAAAAAATGTGCAAGTTAAAATGTGACAAAAAAAAGGTAATAGGCTACTTGTGTGACTTCATTAAGCGGATACTGTTGGCTACATGTCACCTGGATGAACAGATGGCAGGTGAGCTGCCAATGAGTCTCCCCTGGTTTTTGACAGCCAGGGTGAACGCCACGTGTTTGGATAGACATTATTCCTGAGTTAGTTCTTACAGTTGGCCCAAATACTGATTTTAAATGTAGACCTGGGGGTGGGCCAGCAAACCCATGAGCCTACTTTTCTAAAAAGCCTCAGCAATCACTCCCTTTCAGTAGGATGAGAAAGGAAACTGGAGTGAAAGAGAAGCCTGAATCTATTACAAAATGGCTGGTTTCCATACCGAAAGCATTTTGTTTGCTTTATTACTGTTGCTATACAGAGAATCATAGAGAATATGTATATATATATATAAAAAACAGAAGGTTTAAAACACTGAAGAGTCGACAGCTTGAGAGGGCTGCAGGCTCACAAGCCGCTTGTACTTTCAAGTATGCTACATTATGGACTGGAGAAACACGGATGATACTGTCACTTTAAAGAAAGAGGATGACGGTTAAACAATATTCACAAATGTACATTTAAGGCGTAATTGTTTAGCACTAACAATAGTAGCAGCAGTGAAGCACTTCTGAATTAATTATAACAACAATATTTATGACCATATTACAATAATATATTACCAAAGTAAATCAATGACAATTTTTTTTTTTTTGTTTCATAACACTGGACCGAGCTGGAGACAGAAATCCGAACCAGCCAGCCAATGAAGTTAGACGAAGACGGAACACAAACGTTTCAGCCACCACAGATCACACAACACTAGCCTGTCTGGTACTGCAGGGTCGTCGACATTAGTACGTCCTCTAATAATCTCACTGCCAGGCTCTACATCTACACTAGGCCCTGCCATATGAGTTAGAGCAGTAGTACGTTTACAGAGCATGAGTCTGAGTATACTGACTGTAATTCCACATTCATGTTGTACAGGAACAGGGGTTCATTGAAGAGCAGGTCATGAGGAGTAGGTCTGGCAGACACGCACACATGCATGCTCACATAAACACACACACACACACACACACACACACACACACACGTAGACACACACTGCCAGACAACAGTCCAGACCTGAAACCATCGTCATGCTACTTTGAAAAATACAACACGACAAAACAAGCATGTTTTTCTAAAATAAAAATAAAAAAGTACCAAAGCAACGTTGTTAATCAAAAGGCCATAACAGACTGAATTCATCGTGAAAAGCTCTGCTGCACATCTTCTAAGCTGCTGCTGACCAACACATCCTGGTGAGGAAGACATCCCGACTCTTCCTCTTCCTCACATGTGTTTCTCCACACTCTCATATCCCTCAGTCCGCCAGAAAGGGCCCCTTTAATCTGGTCCCTGTCTACCCATATATCGCTTGTACCAACAGCGACCCTCAAAGCTGAAATCATTTTTACATACTGTATATGCACGTACTGTATATATTACACACATTTAATATATATTTACTCATATATTAAATTTTCATATAGACATACATTTTTAGTTTTATTTGTGAGGTGTTGGTTACATTTTCAGCAAGAGGCTTCAACATGAAAGATAATAATCTGTCTTCCCAGGATTCCTACGAAAGTCTCGCGCCATGTGGTGTCCCATCATTGTTCGGAACGCGCTCAGTCAGTCCCGCAGAGATGTCCTTGGAAACGAAGGCTCGCTGTAGCAGTTTAACGGCGGCCAGACACTGTTGAAAGCGCATGGAGTGCAGGGCGCGGAGTCCCAGAGATGCTGTGAGCTCGCTGGAGGAACAGCCAGTTAAAAATCCACAGGGGCGTGGGGCGTCGGCCAGCACAGGAGGTAGTGCTGCAGGCAATGGGCTTTGGGCTTTGGGCTGGGCTGTGCCAACCTAAACCCAACCAGGCTGGGCCAAGCTAGGGCAAGAGAGCAAACATGAGAGAGAGGCACGAGGAGTGTGCTATGTAAGAACATGCGCGGTGGAAGGAATGGAGACAAACTCGCGTAGGATATTCTTGGCCATTTCGATATTGTTCTGTGCAATCATCAGTGCTTTCTGGATGTCCTGGTAAGAGTATCCCTGACTCATGAGGTGCTCGATCTCGCTACTGATTTGAGGGTTGGCTTCTCCTCCTGTTGCCCCACTACTGGGTGGAGCGGGGACGGGCGGGACAGGGCTGGGTCGACGCTCCGAGTTGATCCGTCTGGGGAGCGGCTTTGGAGGTCTCTCTGGTGCTTCCACCGGCTCCGAGAAGGCTGAACAAACGGGGAGAGAGAGTTTATACGCCTTTAAAGCCAAAAGGTCTGGAACACTGTAGTTTTAAGTTTTGGTTAAATCTGAAACTTTTGAATACCCTAAAAGGTCAATATAGGTTAATGTGAACGACGATTCACTTTGCTGGAAATAATTTAGATCTAATTTGTCTGAGGTAAGCAACTTATCATACTGTATATATGGTGAACTGGTTGACCTTTCCACTATAGCGACCTTTAATAAAGCACTCATAAAGAGTCTAATTATGATCTGAGAGCTTGTCATGTCAGCTCTCGGCAGAGACAAGGAGATTACTCTGAGAAATAAAAAGGCTGTTGTGAAGAAACTGTGGCTTCACCACCAAAAGGCTTTATTTTAGCACCGTTGGACAGGAAATATCATGCCGTCGCTCCTTCATCAAGCTTGTCACTGTCTCCACCAAAATCCTCTAAATGATGCTCTGCTTCAGCCCCCCATGGTCCGTTCCTGCACCTGCTTTTCTACAGAAGGCGACAGGTCTGCTAAGGCCACTAATGCTGCATTAGTTGCCGTCTGTGACCGCTTAGTGGTCAATATCAGCAACATCCGGTTTGTCCAACATCCTGGAGGAATCACTTACTGTTTTTATAGTTTTAAAAGGTCACTGATGTAACTGAACAGCTCTGTGTAATTACTGGCCTTTGCCCTTCTTTGCACACTCTGATTGCACATACAGGAGCAAATGATGTATGGCAATCGATTCAAATCCATCAAAGTCCAAATTTGAGTCTAACATCAACTTTAAAGAGCTTCTGGAAAATCTGTATTACATCTGGCCTCATACCAGGTAGCAGCGAAGCGCTTTAGTCGACTCTTCAGGCTGTGCTCCGGGTCACAGGACTTTTGTGCTACTTCAAGATATTGATTCATCAGCACTTTTAATTGCTTTTTGGCCAGGAAGGACCGGAAACAAAGAGGCTGCCGTTATACATTTTTAGAAACACACCCACCCTTTTCCATTCAGGCCAACCAGTTACCGTATATGTCACCAGTGTATGTGCCAAGTGTCAAGTCTCTTAATGAAAGCCCATGTTTTAAAAGGGTCAGTTTACCCAAATCACAGAAAGGATTTCATTTTTGTTTCATTCTTTCCGACAGCCAGAGGTGGAGCTTTAGTCACCTGTAACCTGAGATAATGTAGGTCATATTCTACAGTAAAAAAAACCCAAAACAATTACATTGCTTCAACGGTAAATGTAACAATAGTATGTTCAAAAATACGACAGTCTGTGTATTTATCACAATCAACAAGCAATTATTTTGTGAAGTTATATTATGTATTAAAAAGAAGCTCTGGCTCAACAGGGGCAAGTACACTTACGTGCTGCAGCTCCAGCGTCCGAATCTAGAGAAAGGCGGCTGAAAGCGGCTGCGGAGGATGAGCTTGATGAGGAAGATGATGACGAGGAAGACGACCCCCCCAGTTCTGAAAGGGTCCGTCGGGCGGTGGGCATTGGCAGCCGGGGTTTGGGGAAGTCGTAGCCATTCTCCTCCTCTTCCCTGTCCTCGTCTGCATGGTCTCTGGGACCATTGGTCATCGCCAGAGGGGGCAACTCTGAATAGTCTGGGAAGGATTGAAAACAATGTATTAGCACTACAGCATCTGATAGACAGAGAACTACATGAAGTTAAATACAGATTTAGCATATGACTGGTTTCATTCATATACACAGATAATTATATCCTCTAAAACAGCTTCAGATGAGTCACAACTATAACCAAAAATAGAATTATACATTCACGCCAACAGAGAGTAGCTGTATAACGTATGCATGTTTTTTTTCTTGTTTTGGAGTGAAACTTACATTCAGAAATTCAGATTGAGTGGTTAGAGTTGTTCCACAAGCGGTTCATTTTAAAGCACAGATAATACATCTTTGCAGCGTTGTAGACAGAAAGGTCTGCATGCATCAAAGTGACTCATGCTGCTCATCTCAGCTGTCCTCATCCACATGATCCTAGTATGTACAAACATTGGGGAATCAAAATACCTGAATCTCTGGCTTGTTGTGACCTGGCCTGGATGTTGTACATGGCTTCATACATTTGAGGTCCATCCTCTAGTTCAGCCAGTGTCAGCCTACAACAACAACAACAACAACAAACAACAATAAAACGACAACCGACACAGAACTGCAATCACCAAAGTCATAACATCTAGATGTGCTGCTGGAAGTGGATTCATTGAGTGTTTTGAATACCGTGAGTTGAGTGTGGAGGCTTGGGTCTGGGTCTGGAGTGCTGATAGAGGCTGAGGAGGCCTCGGGACTGGTTGGATCTCACCTACAGGTGGTGCCGTGATGGGGGGCAGGACGGGGCGAGAGGAGGGGATCATGTACTCCGACTCCTCCTCGCTGTCACGTGCCTCCTCTCCTGCCCCCGGCCTCAGGGCTGGAGAAGGTCTGGGAACAAACAACCCAAGAATATTTACACTAGAACTGTAAATATGGATTTATGAAACATAAACACTAAAAGGCTAAATGTTTTGAGAGGAAACAAGCTTCCTAAAATATGCAGATCACAAGCCTTTGTGATCTGCAATGATAATGATAATGATAATGTCATTACAATGCCAGTACAACGTACCTAATTGCCAGTGAATAGATGGCGTTGGCTGAGGATGAGGGCTTGACTTTGGGGTTGTCATAATCTTGACCGGCTACCGCTGCAAAATTCTGTAAAGGAAGCAGAAGCTGAAATCTCAGAAACTTTAAAGTGAATAATATTTTCACAATGAAAATCAAACCAAACACTGATCACATTAAAGGAATAGTTTGGCATTTAGTCAGTTTCTTGCTGAGAGTTAGATGAGAAGATTGATGCCACTGTCATGCCTGTACCGTTAATTAGTGAGCTTTAGAGGTGCTGGTAGGAGGATTTTATTACCTTTGGCCAAAGCTAACGGTTTCCAGTCTTTATGCTAAGCTAACAGCTGCTAGCTGTAGATTTATACTTAATGTTCTATCTAACTCTCTGCAAGAAAGTGAATATTCATAGTTCCCAAAATGTTAAACTATTCTTTTAAACACCCTAACAAAAATATAAATCTAACGCCATTGAGAGAGCAGGGCCATCCCCATGTGAACAACAACAGAGGTAATGATGAATGCATCTTTAATTTAATTTCCCTCCTGTAAGTGTAAGTGACACAGTGGCTGTGTAGGGAGTGACTGAGCTACAAACCCACACTTGCTCTAACTCACATATACTGTACACTACAGTATAGTGGATTATTAAAAGGTGGCACCACATTTGTCTTCTCAGTTCTCTTACTTGGACAGTTACAACTAAAATGTTGTGTGCTTGTGATCGTAGCCAATTCATTCACATCAAACCAAATGGTAGTTTAGTGTGTGGTGTTTTGTGGTTCCTCTGACCAGCTGGTGGTCCAGACTGAGGCAGCTGTTGTTCTTCTGCGAGTCTGAGCGTGTGTCCAGAGCGGAGGGCAGTGCCAAGGGGAGGGAGTGTCGGTTGGAGAGTTCCCTGACACCTGCTCGAATGTCCCCTCCCAGACTGGAGACCTGGGTGGATGAGGAAGATGAGGACGAGGATGAGGAAGAGGAGGTGGGGGCCTTGGGAACAGGCCGGGAGTTCCATTCAGCCAGGAGCCGGTTTGGGGGTGCAGGAGGGAGCTTATCTCGAGTGGGCTCCCCAGGAGTGCATGGTAAGGGCCGCCTCGGCAGCCGTCCATCGGGGGCTGTCCCGCCTGTGTGGGGGCGGTCTGGAGGAGGAGGAGGGGGGAGATCCCTCAGTGCTGGGGGGAGGGGGAGAGGCTTGTCTTTGTGGTGAGATGCTGCCTGGAGGGGAGAAACAGATGGAGGGAGTTCATTTAGACTACATACAATATTGACGTGAAAACAAAGAAAACTCAGTGCTGTTATCTTCTGCGTTGGAAATAATCAATTTTGCAGCAAGACCACTGTGTATGCATTCGTAATCATAATCAACAATACACATAACTTGTATACCAAGGAAAAATGTTGTTTTTCATATGCAGACAATTCCAGCTTCTGTCTACAGTTTCCATTTATCTACATTTAAGCAGGAATATGTGGTAATATGGATGTGTGAATGAGTGGAAATGCACTCCAAAACGAGTTTTATGCAGAATATAAAATACACTCATCATTGTGGCTGTCATTTCAGCACCTTACTTGTGTCAAGGGGGAATAGGAGTAAGCATAATTTCAATAGCAGAGCTGGGTTACAAGTGAAATTATTCTTAAAATTTTAGTCTGGTTTTGCTCTCTGCTTCGACTCTGTGGATGCACCATAAAAGTCAAGCTATGAAGCAGCCGCAAAGCACAATGTTTGAGTAGTTTGGATAAAGTTACAGGGAAAAAAGGGGAAAAAAAACACACACGAAGCAACCACATTTTGAGACAACACTGAAATAGCTTTTATGTAACAACAAACATGGGAAGTAATAGAGCTTGCCTTAAAATTATGTACATTCAATCCACGCAGAAATAAACAACAATGTCCTCTCATCTATGACAGCACTATTTCCTGTTGACCTGAAGGCTATGACACAACCTTCAAGACATAAACTGGACAATAAAGACTGTGAAATATGTAAAAGCCTTGACCAAACTTTTATTTTAATATTCTCTCTTGCCAAAACAAGGTGTTAGCCTGGTTGTGTAGGTTCAGTTACCTTAGTGGTAACCCCGGGGCTTGAGGCACCAGGAGGGTTGGAAGGTCTGTGTGGTAGCAGGTCTAGCCTGGGCGGCACAGGGGGAAGAGAGGACTGGGGAGCCATGGACATGGGTGACGGGGGGCGCTCCACCTGGATCACACGCACAACAGCAGAACACCCGTCACATCTGATCAGCTACATTTGACTACAGTCAGGTTTTGTCTGATGGCAACTTTTCATGATACACTTGATCCAACACTGCTGTCAATCTAACTTCTGTCAAAACCACCTTGTTTTATAATAAGAGGAATGCATTTCTGCTCAAATGATCAAGTCTAAAGTTACCATTATCTAGAGCAGGATGACATGGCTGAAGATGTTATGATGAAGGGAAAAATAATCCTAAAAAAATCCATATCATGCAACATTTATAATAGCATGTGCTATTTTTGTTACATGCTTATTTTGAAATAAATTAACAATATGCATTAAGAAATAAACAAGACGAGCATTTTTTTGTCTTTCAAAACTTTTATAATTCAAATAGGTGATTAGAAGAACTTGCTCAGTTGAGGAAATCAGCTAGATGTAATGTTTTCTGTCCTTGAAAAGTTTCCCACAGTTTGACAGCTTACTTGTGGTACAACTGCCACACTGTTTGCATTGACTAAAATAATAATAACTATACCTTTAAATTCCACTGCACTGTCCAATGGCAGAGCTTTATTTTGTGCAGTTACTCCAAAAACAAAAAAAAAAAGTAAGAAAAAAAAAATCCAGGACTCGTTTTGTTTCAACACAAAACAGATCAAAACAAACACAAATCAACACAAAATATCTATGAAGTACAGCCAAGTACTTCACAGTGTACAAGTACATTTAAAGAAATGGTCAAAGATGAGAATGAGGCCGGGTCAGCAATCAAAGCCAAAGGAATTCCAGGGCTCACATCAAAGTGTGTGTGATCTCAGGTATTCACCTACTCTAAGCAGACTAATGCACACAGAGTTTCTCAGAGGCACATAAAAGCTGGAGGATAGGAGAATGCCCTACATATCAAATACCAAGAGGCACAAAAAAGCTGCTACCTTGGCACCATGAAAGATGGAGATGAAAGACTTGAGATATGAGCCGTGAGCTTGAAGCTCACAAAAAGTGAAGAGGGCAAGGCAGAGAGTGTTTCATCTGCACAGAGATGGGTCTCTCAGAAAAACAGAGAAGAGGACAGTAGGAACCCATGAGGTGCACCCAAGGGCGTCAAACCTACTAAGCAAAGTGCCTCAATGAATTATCAATGGAAAATACCAGAACAGCTTGCCCAGTGTCATGACTGGAAACTTTGAGCAAACTGAGATAACTTTTGTCTCAAGTAAGTCACAGTCTTTCCACAATCTCACCTTTGTACAGGCAAGTTTACTCATCATGAGGTGGGGGTCTTCAAGTCTGTCGTCATCATCGTCGTCATAGCTGGGCGATGGAGCACCCTCAGCCCCATATGTGCCCCTGCAGGAGCCCCCGCTGTTGTCCTTCGGGTCAAAAGGATCCACGACGATGGGCTCTGTACCCTTGATCTCACAGCGACAGAAGGGACATCCTGTTCCCTGACCCTCTGACTCCTGTAACACAGGCAGAGAGGCAGGTGTAACAGCACGCAGAGATGAAAGGAGGCTATGGGCTTTTATGTGTTTGTTACGTCTGCAGAGAAGAGCACTTGAACAGTGAGTTCTCCTCTCAACAGGTATGAGTTATGACACTTAACTTGGAGCAACCAACTCACACAAACCCCTTCCATCCACCCACTCCCGTACCTGCCAGGCAGTGAGACAGGACGTGCACATGAGATGGCCACAGGGCTCAATCTTCACATCCTTGTCATTCTCGGCACAGATCTTGCACAGCTGGAAAGTGGAGCCCATCTCACAGTACAGCTCGTATTGCTCCTGAGGGGAAAAAATGAGACAACTATGAGCTTTCAGTGCAGAGTAACATCATACGGCACTAAAACCACCTGAGATCATTTCGAAAAGAGCCTAGAACGATCTGGAGCCAAGTTCAAATGTGGGGGCGTATTTTTAGTTTCAGTCCTGTGCTCAAGCAAAATGAGTCTGTTCATAAACACCTTCACAAAACCCTGAGAGGATCCCTAAGCCTGACAAAATACAGACCGGTTAGGATACACCAGGGTGGATATTCTTTAACAATATTTCACAATTTACATTTATGTATCTTGCTCATTTAACATGCTGTGTCCTTCAATGTCATGACAGTATGAAACACTGCAGGACATTTATAATAATGCTTAACTATAAAAACTATCAAATTCTACAATGCACCATTTATTTTAAACTTTATTTACACTTAGCTCAAAGTCCTTTTCAACACAGTACCTGACATCTTAAACGGGTTAAGTGAAGTTATCAGTTAGTCTTTAAAGAAGAAGACTCAACATTAAAGCCAAAATATCCTGGTTAAAATATTGGTATTCATATATACCTCTAAAGAAAGTTCTACATGAGTCGTTCATGCTAATGCAATTGTTTTTTCTGCTGCCATCTTCACATTATCTTCATTTTTTAACACATTGAATTATTTTAAACTGTTTATTTCACTTATTTTACAGTTTACCTTACTTATAAAGTATAAATGTCAGACACAATCTTTGACTTAGTCAGCTACTTAACCTTGACTAACTCAGTTCCTGTGTAGTGTTTTATCACTTCTACTTCTGCTTCCTTTTGGTCATGCACGGCACGGCACTGTCGCATCATTTTTTTCCAACTTAGATCTTTACCGATCTGAAAGCCTTTTGACCTTTACAATAAACAAAGGCCAAAGACCAGCAAGAATGTATAAGACATCAAAGAGGATGCAGTCTGAGAAGCACGATGCTCTGACCTGTGTGACTTTGATGTGGTCTTGAGGCGAAGGCTCACACAGTCCTGTGAGGTCTGGGTTTTGGGTCCGGCCGTCAGGGAATAAATAGCTGGAGATGCAGAGGCACATACAATTAGAAGGTACGCACAGAACTCCCCTTAAAGTATCCTTTGGTATCTCGACAGGCATTTTCATTTAAAAGTCATCATCACCATTAGTTAGTATGATTATACTGCGTGTACACCTAACAGGCTGCGGTAATGAAGACATCTGTTCAGTCCATTCATACAATCTGGCAACGTGTTTTAATATCATCACCGAGTTGATGCATGTACAGTACGAGACTGTTTTACAAATGGGTCAGATGCGGTAATTACCATTTGATAAATGTTTAGTAGATGCAGGCGATGTACTGTGTAGGCTTTCCCAGTTTAAATCAGGTTTTGATTACAGGTTGGGACAGGCCAACCACAGTTTTCATTAAACAAAGGAATCAACGCTGGCATAAAAAGATGAGTTTCACGCCAGCCAGCTAAACCACTGAGTGAGCTGCACATTAGAAACCAACAGTCCTATTCTGGTTATGATAACACTGGAATGATGGGAACAGGCAATATGATATGGCTGGGTTGGTTTAGAGCTGAAAGGCAGATTCAATCCTGGGATGCAAACAGAGCTGCATAGTTTACACAGAGATGCATGCTTTGTGGGCAGAAAAGGAGAAATGGCAGAAAAAGAGAAGCCCTGCATATGACAGGAAGCTAGTTGACTTATAGATCATTTATTAAAACTGCATCAATTCAAGACCAAGACCCAGCCACAGAGACACAGAGCAGAGGTCCAGATGAAAACCCCCAAGAAAATGACAGATCTAAGTGTGCCAAACAAAATGCCAGTGGACTTACAATCCTTCCCTGAAGCCATCTATGAGAGCCTGGAAGAGGGGTTTATTGTGGGGAATGGTCTGGAGTATGTTTCCATCTGCTGTCACGTAGCCGATGGCCCACTGGCCCAGCCGTGTACAGCTCAGTCGGAAGATGTAACTGAGGAGAGAGAGACATGAGAAATAAAACATGCAGGAGTTGTGTCACTCTTTGTTACACTGAAAAGAATGCGAGGGTGCAGTCTTTGCAAATTGTGCACACTAAGAAACACGTTCTTCAAGTGTGCATGTACCTGAAATGAAATAAAATACGTACAAACGCAAACATGAAGGCTGAACTGTGCATGGAAATGTCCCCTTAGCAAAACAAGATGTCAAAACAAAGACAAATTTGATCTAATGTGCATGATCACCAAAAAAGGTCTGAACACGCTTCACATGAAAAGTTGAAAAGATAAGATAGCCCATTCAAACATAAGCAAACACGTAAAATCAATCTGTGGCATGGGTGGGTCTGCTCATAGTCAGGTAAATTGGTTTGTCTCATGGGCTCGAGCAGCTGTGCTTTAACCTATTCTAGGGTGGAAAAGTAACAGTGGCTACAAGAGGCCGCATGAGTCTGGAAAGACATGCAGCCACTCCCTGTACTCAACATTTCCTGCCTGCTTGTTTCTATGTACAAGCGGACAAATTTGTATGAGGAAATGACCAAATTAAAAATCAGGGGTATTGAATACCTGCGCAAAGAAGCCCGTCTTTGTTAGTGCTCTAGCCGCAGCATTCAGGGAAAGCTGGAGACTGCTGGTATGTGACTGAGGTAGGCCAGAAAAAGGGCATTACATTAATCCATCCTAGGATGCACGTATTAGGATTTCCTCATTAGTCACTAACATCTAAGGATTGAGTTTAGGGATACTGCACAAGTGGAAAGAAGTAGTCTTGGTGATGGCCTCAATGTTTATCTTAGAAGTGGAACAACTGCATAATAAAAACAGAACGCTCCTGACAGTAAGCAGTAATTTATAGTGTCAAAATGCTGCACTCACACTGACCAATAACTGCTCGGATGTCAATGTGGCCCTACACAAGCCAGGCCTAAACAGTGACATCAGCTTTCAGTGTACAATCGGGCCATTGATGCTAGGTACCAGTGCCATGCTGCCCTGGATCCCTCACACACAAGCCCACACACACACGCACACAGGCACACCATAGCATAACTGGTATGTGAAACTGGCATCAAGACTGAACTTGTGCCCTGTCTGTCTTTGTATTGATAAAAGCCAAACGTTGATAATTTGCATTCATATGCGTAAATTTGCCTGCAGAGTAGTAGCACTAGTCACTTACTGTAGGTAATGACGATGATACACATTAACATACACACATAATATGTCCTGAGAGCTACAGTAAACCCGCAACCATGCTGTTGCCCATGGAAACACATGAACATGGGCAACATGATGTGTCTCGTTAAGTTCCAATGATGGAAATAAAAGTGTGTTTCTCACACTGCCCAAACACGTGCTAAGAGAAGCTGATGATGGACATAAAACACATTTATTTCAAGTCAATGGGAGGTGACTGTGAGGGCAGAGCTGAATCAGACATGCACTGTGTTCACAAATGTGATGTTATGCCTATAATCGCTGCACTCACACCAAGAAGCACCAAATGACGCCACATTTTGTGTTTAGACTGCATTACAAGGTGTGTGTCTCTGTGCATGTGTTTCTGTCTCACCTGCCAGGCTTGTGAATGAACTTCTGCAGCCGCGCTTTGACCTCATCGTAGGTGAGGAAGGCCATGTACCCCGGGTGAGTAACTGCCAAGCTGTTCCAGTTTCGCAGCAGGGACGACCAAGGCTACACACACACACACACACACACACAAACACAAGAGAAAGAGAGAGAGTGACTCATCTGATGTGTGAGTGAATGGACACCGCAATAACAGTATGAGCAGAGTAATGGAGAAATATACTGCCTCAGATGACGCTAAAACAACTGTTTACTATACTTCAGTGTGATTTACAACGGCCATTTCAACCTGGGTCAAGCAATGTAAAAAAGGTCCTTTAAGCAGAATTTGCAACACTTAAAACAGCATGCAACTCATTTGGTACCATCTGGAGCCACAGAATGAGGAAGGTTAAATGGACACTAGCAGACTGCTTCCCATACTGTATATAAAGCAAAAGCAAAAAAGTAAATTTTACAGGTGCTTATGTGTTTTTCTTTAAAGAGTACATGACCCAAATCAAGTCAAGCCACCCTGACAATAAGCAGATATAAAATTTTTCATACTACTCCATAGCTGACTGAGTGCAGTAGTGAGTAGGTGGTTCCGCAATTGCTCTCACCAGTCTGTCTGGTGTGCGAAAGGAAGTAGAATTAACACATACAACACTGAAAATAAGCTGCGGCCGTGGTTGAATCTGCACAACGATTCTTGTGTAAAAACTCACATTTTTTTCAAATTTGGCTAAATCACAAAGAGGGACTGTCCTGTCTCCCTGTCGCTTCACCATATTTGTCCAAATTAAAATCTGATGTTGGTTATTTATAGTTCTTGCACACAGGAAGTGACAAGTCAAAACTGTCTCCTCTGCTGGACTCCTGTTAGATGTATTGTATCTCATCTCTCTCTTTAGTGTAATGTGATCGCAGACTTTCCGGGTGCTGACTGCAGTTTACTGACTTCATGTTACATTGTTACCGGGTAATGCAGCATTTAGTAATTGTACATTTATTTTTCAGCTGCCTCTTATTTCCCATGTGGACATCAAGTCGCCTGCTCGGCTTACACCTAACTGAACAGAGCACGTAAACTTTTTGCAATGTATTTTGTAATAACCACCTCATCATTCTGCCTAAAGATACTGCATAAAACATTTGAAGGGCTTTTGATAGTAATAAAAAAAAGCATATCACCCCCAGTCTACTGCATATCAAGGACAGAGCTCAAAATGGCCACAGGCTCACTTCCTCTTCTGAGTTTGAGGGCATTTAGAGGAGGGCTTTTTCTGTATGAGGGAGTGTCGTAGGAAATGTCTGTAATCTGTTTAGGCTTCATTAAGCCTGTCCGTCCCTGCACACAAGTAGCCAGGGACAATGTCACGGAGACGAATAAACAACATACACTACTGCATGTAAGATATAATGCAAGAGGTTTTAAATATTCTAAATTAAAATGCAGTGAGTTAGGTTTACATATGAGATGGTATAAAACGTCAATGGTTTTCATTTTGTACTGTGTTAATTACAGTGCTGATATGGCGCTACATACTATAGATAAGCTCTGAAGATGACGACTGATAAACCCGCCCTCTGCCCTCCCCTTCCTCTATCCTTTCTATTTTTTCTTTTTAACAGCCCTCCTTTCTCCTGCTGCTTCATTCTACGCTGATGAAAAAAAGAGCTTCTGAAGTGCTTTGCAGCACCTGCACCACCATAAATATACACTAAAATACTCAAAAAAAACAATTGGGTTGTTTCCTGCTGCCTTGTGCATATAATTGCAAAATATAAATGGTTGGCTGCATTTAGCCCTTTACCTCACCACAACTCCCTGCATACGAGAAGCATGTCTGTAGTGTAGTCTATCAATTATAAAGTTGAGTCAAGGTTTGGCAAAGTAAAACAAATCATAAACTGACAACGTACCAACGCTCTACAGCTCCAGAGTGCATGCTTAGTTAGATTCCTGTCTGGGGAATTATTCCACAAAATGTCATCCTTGCCGTTTATTATTCATCTAGCAGTAAGAAAGCACAACCTTAGGGGAGCACATATAATGATGACTGTCCTTGAGAAGAATCTCAGTGTGACTCTCTAGCTGGGAAAAAAACACAGCTGAAAAAAGACGGGGCAGATTAGTTTAAGTTCATTATGTGCTGCTCAAATGAAATTTGTTTCCTACACCAAGCCTAACAGACTGCTATGAATTACTCTCTATCTCCGTCTTCTCTATCACTGTCTTCCTTTGTACATTTCTCTTCTCATTAACTCACAACACAACGATAACACAAGGAGAAAGGTGCAGTGTGTGTGTGTGTGTGTGTGTATTCACTACCTGGAATAGCCTGGTGAAGATGTCAAACTCAAAGACAGAGATGTAGTCGTTGCAGGTGAGGTCTATGGTGGACTTGAGGGCCATGGCCTCCAGTCCAGAGCTGATGGGATGAAACTCATGGAGAGACTGACGGAACACCTTCCATGGCACGATGGTCCTGTAACACACAAAACAAAACAAAACAAAACAGATGACGACATCCCTTCGCAAAAACTGAAATCAAAACATAAAAACATCATAAATAATGAGTGTTGAATGTAGACTACTTGCATGCTGATTTTCGGCATACCCACAAGTAAGTGCAGTAAAGGTGCAGTTTAATTATAAGTCTGGGTTACTTGGTCTGTTGCATGCTTCTTCAGTGCATCATGAGCAGTTAATTCACTGGTGCCTGCATCAAATACACCACCAAAACATCTACAGAACATACTACACCCGGTTACAATCTGATTTAGCTGTGTGCACTTGGGGGTTGAGTAACTCAAATGCGTGTGATCATTTAGAACATGGGTTTCCACGTTTACATGTCAAAAGACCCTAAAAAAAAAAAAAAAGGACATGTTTTAGTCGACAGACCCCTGTAATAACCAAACATTTGTCCCAGAGAAGATACACTACTGTGAAATACACCACCAAAACATCTAAATACAGATATGAACTGCATTTCTAGTGAAGAACTAAAAAGATTCATATGTGATAAAAAGGAAATGCTATTTTGTTAAGTGCTATTTTAGTACTTGCAAATAGAGCTTTGAGGGTCATTGGTCATGATGCTCACCTGTTGCAATCTTTTTAAGAGACAGCTACCAGATATGCAAATTTTCAATTTTTGCTCTTAGGTCAACATTTGCAAAATACAGTACTTTCTCACACAGTGACCATATTGTCGGTCAGTTTCTGCAGATGATGTAAGATATACAGACCACAGTTATATGATAAATTGGGGAAATTAATGTATTATTATGTAGTACTGGGAAACCCCAGCTATTAAAATGTTCCACGTCATGGCTGAATTATTTTTCTATGACTACACCCGGTTACAATCTGATTTAGCTGTGTGCACTTGGGGGTTGAGTAACTCAAATGCGTGTGATCATTTAGAACATGGGTTTCCACGTTTACATGTCAAAAGACCCTAAAAAAAAAAAAAAAGGACATGTTTTAGTCGACAGACCCCTGTAATAACCAAACATTTGTCCCAGAGAAGATACACTACTGTGAAAGAACAGAGAAGATGTCACCTATATGTTCTCTTACTGTAGTAACTTGTCATTCAACTCATTTTCTTGCGAACACAGGGGTCCCAGGGTGCCAGTTTGGAACCACTGAGGTACTATTATATTCTTTGCATAAAAGGTAATATAGAATTGGGCTCACTTGTCCCCGAAGGCGCGCCTCCAGAACTCTGCAGCATCTGCCTTGGTGATGCGGAAGTTGTCACCCTGAAACAGACCATTGGGGAAGACGGCCTTCAGCTCAGCCAGCATGTGGCTGAAGATCAACGACAGCTTGGTGAGGTTCCGCCTGTGGAAGTCAAGAGTAGAGGGGAGGGTGTGAGATTTCACATCTTTATCATTACACCGTGGTAAGTCATTAAGCTTGCAAATACAGAGGAAAGTGTTTGTCACTTTCCCCTTAATGAGTTCTGGTTAGTTTACACGGTGATAAGGAGGAACCAACTCTCTCTTGTAGATGAAATACTGACAAAAATAAAGTGAAATATTCAAATGTGCATCAAACATGCAATTTCCTCAGTCAACTATAAATACTAACTTGTTTTACATTCTTGGGGGCTTAGCCATCTGTGGCAATGCAAACAAAAAATGCAGTGATGCGCTGTAGCTGACGATTATGCAGAAATTAACTTCCTAAAAATGCTTGCACGCAAATATGTATTGTATGTTATATGTATTTAGATTTTTTTTTAACTTTTATATTTGCTTTCCAAAACATATCAAAGTGAAGCAGAGGTGACCACATCTGAAAGTTGACTCTAGTTAAACGTGGAATCCTTACATCTCTCTTTCTTTGTGCATGCTTTTTGACTACATCCCTCTTCTCTCATTTGTTTGTTAGCTCGTTTCTTCATTTCCTCCAGCGGGGAATTGGTCTTGACACTAGTGCCATCTAACTGTCAGGGCTGAGGACAGTTCTCTGAGAAAGATCACATGTAGCTTTGGGAAGACGATCAAGCGTCTCTGTGTAGGACTGTGTGTTCAGATTGCCATCCACTCCACCAAATACAGGCCACAAGTTTATTCTACCTGTATCAAGCTCATCAACAAGACAAAGTAAGGCAATTGTCAGGCTGTCAGCTAGCTTGTGGTCTGAACAGTTGACAAAGCTCAACTGTTGGGAGTCACTGGCCATAAACATGCCACATCAAGAAATTGCAAATAAAATTGTGATCCATAAATTGAGGATTCCCATAATAATTTTCTTAAAAAGAGGATAAAACAAAAGACAGTTGAGAACAATGTATGTAGATCTGTAGCCACCATTGTTGGGTAAAATGATGTGTGGTGGTTAGAGATGTTATTGATCTTCTGGATGGTATTAGCCTAGCCTTGGTGGTGTAGAGTTGTTGCACATTTTCAATGTGCAAGTGACTGGGTTTTATACAGGTCAACTTCCAAGCAAAAAAGAAAAAAAAAAAACACGTGACAAGCTTGACAGCAACATTAAATTTGTTTTTACTTGTTTTTCCCACAAGGCAAACTCAGTGACTCTTCACTTTAGTTCTGACACACACGTGAGGAGGCAACGTGAATGTTGTGCCTTACCTCTGTGCCTTAAACACGAGATTCAAATGTAGACTGTGCACTTCCATAAGAATAACAGTAGTTCTAAAATATGCAGTAAGACAGATGGCAGTAAGGAATAAAAACATTTTACTCAAAGCCGGGTTTCTGCTTGGCCCACTCAGAATTGACCTTAGCTGCTTCCACAATACAGAAATAGTCCCAGGTCCAGGACAGGGAGACAGACACACACACACACACACACACACACATATGGCTAGGTCATCCTAGTATACGACTCTGATTCCAGTTGCAAAAGGCTGGTCAACAAGCACAAAGGAGGGACAGAATAACAGAATAAGGAAGAAGAGGAGAAGAGTATAATTGAGGAAGGCAAACATGAGAGGGGAGGGTACAAAAAAAGGAGACGAGGAAATGAGAGAACGTCAAGTCACCATACCCGTTATGCTGGGAAAGTCATGATTTACGAGGCAGCACAGAGGGAGATTGTGCTTGGCTGTCGGGCAGGGTGAATTGACATGCACAAGAGAGACAGCAATGAAAGCGTGGCTGCACTGCAGCTGCCCCACACTACACTACGCACCCTATGAGCGGAGAGAGGGGGGAGTGGAAAGAGTGAATGAGGAAGGAGGACAGTGACTGAAGATGGATGAATAAGATTAGTGTACGCTGAGAACCTGCCAAATTAGACCAGCGCTTGTTAGGATGATAGTTTACCTCAGAGGGAGCAGACAAGAATCTGAAAGAGAAAATGCGATGCGCGCAAACTATAATTAAGCGTTTTATTTATACCCTCTCAGCTGTAAATGATCCTCAAACAGTGAACACTCTTGTAGCTGGATGTCTAATCTGTTGAACTGCTCTTCCCACTCAAAATCTACAGCAAAAAACTCGAAGGCAGCAGCAGGGACTGTATGTCTTTGAAGTCAGGGCTAGCCCTCATCAGTGATGCAATGTGGAAAATGAGACCTTCAACTACTCTCTGCATTTCCCTGAGGAGCTCATGCAACCGTAGCCGTGAACGTCTTCCCTTTCCAGAGTCATCTCAGGGAAGGCAGGCGTTTGTGACACTGCATCTCTGTGTTTTCTTCAGCAGCTATCATCTCAGCGGGAGGTCCTCCTCTGTTTCTTCTGCTTCCTAGCCCTACTGGCCCACTGAGCCTTAAAGCTGCAGTCTCATCCATTCTCCTGTCAACCTCTCTCTACCCTGTGCTTTTATCCAAGTTACAACAACCCCACTCCTGCTCTGCTTTCATCTACAACGTAATCATATGAAGACAGTCATCCTCTCTTTCAAATTTATGCGTGGAATTAATCTCTCCTCACTGAAAGATTTCATTTGCACATCTAGGTTAGTTTACCGGCTTATGAATCCACTTATCCACCCCCATCATCTCTGAACTTGAAACATTCATGTTGGCTACTTAAGAATTCAAGCTCATAAATCCCTCTCTTCAAGCCCACCATTACATTTCATTTCTAATTCACCAGTAACTGCTAATGATATGTTTGAAGATTCTCACTGAAATGTTGTGATCTGAAGAGACTAAAGCTTGGCTGGATTTTACATGTATTCAACAGACCAAAGGGCAATCGATTCAGGTCTGTCTAAAAATGTCTGTGAGCAACATTAGGTAAGCTGTAGCTCTGCAAGGAGGAAATTGAGGCAACCAATTCCACCCAGTTCAGCCAGTCCAACTGTGATCTAAAGATGAGATGAGAATGAAGGCAAAGGGAAATTTAATGGCTTATCCCGAGTTGTATGATTGCATTAATGTATAGAGCATGCAGTGCTTATGACTAGCGGGTATGCCCTGATTAACAGAGCAACACACAAATCTGTGTTTACCCACCAATTATCAAAATAGTTCATTTTCCATTGACCAACTAATCGACTAATTGTTTCAGCTCTCACTACAATAATCAATTTCTATATACTAGGGTGCACTAAACACAGACTCAGGCTTGGCTTCAGCTAACATGTTAGGCAAGTCCACAATATTTCATCTATTAGCTCATATATACAACCAGCTGCACAATGTGCTGACAATTCTCTGTGATTTCATCATTACAAGCCACCTCTTCATTGTACATGGCCATTTGATTCAATGTTAGTATCAATTGATTGATCAATCTACTGATTAATGCACATTTAAAGTCCCTGAAAACGTGGTTTCAAATCTTTAATATTTCTCTATAACATTAAATATCTAGACTGAATTAGCAACCATCAAAGTAACACTCAAAAACTTAGCTAGGCTGCTTCATCAGGATAGTGTGGGTGTGGCTTGATCAAATGTGATCAACCCCACATCTGTCATTTTGATTCAAATGTTGCTAAACATTGGTGCACGGAAATATGTGATATCACCTTTTTCAAATTGAGCCCTGCACACTTCAAATCAGTAAGACAGGAAAGGACAAAAAAAAAATAATACAGAACTCTCGTGTGACATAATTGAAACTGCTCTAAATTTAACAGGAAACTGTGTTCTCATATAGGACCCCATCGCTCATAACAGAAACAAATAAAAATGTCAGCGATTAATCCGTGGAGTTTGACACACGCAGGAGAAGCTGTGTTGGCAAAAGACAGACAGTCACGATAACACACCTGCAAAAGCACAGGAAGCTTCATATGAAGTGGCATACGCGATTTCACAGCCAAAAAATCCTCAAACATGTGACTTTGCACTTGCTTGTTCAGTGTGTGTATGCTTTTAAAACAAGCCTCGAGTCAAAGTTTTTCTGGAGACAAAGCTAAACAGTTTGATATGCACCGGTCTAAGCTTTTCTACACATAATGTACAAACACAGCGAGTTCACACAGACTTGGTGTGTGTTGTAGCAGCCAACATCCATATTGTATGTGTGACAGAGACAGAGAGAGAAAGAATGAATGTGAGAGTGAACACTGGTCTGACTGGCATCAAGCTTACAGGGTGGCACAGCCGTCTCTGGCACGAGATCTGCACAGTGAATGAGACTTTGTTTTGTCTTCATGTCTGTATTAGAGAGAGGTTTACCAAAGGCTGGCTGAATATTATTTTGAAACTCTACGCAAGATGCAGGTTCAAAAATCTAATCTCATACGTAGCAAGCTGATATCTGTTTAAGCATCTCTCTGTGCACGTCCCTCTCCATCTTACAATACCAGCTCTGTACTGTGTGTGTGTGTGTGTGTGTGTGTGTGTGTGTGTGTGTGTGTGTGTGTGTGTGTGTGTGTGTACACTGGGCAGTAGCCAGCGCTCCTACAACTGTTGCTGCTATTTAAGCTGCTGTGCCAACACGGACAATGCCGAGTCATTGGGCTACACACGTACAGAGAATGGCTTGCTGACCTGCTCTGGATTGTCTTACGTCTATAGTGTTTCCTTTTTCTGTCTCTCACTCATTCTTAACCACGGCAACAAGCCAAACCTTTTTTCTGAACACTAGGTTTTTGTCCTCCATCCCCCTCATGCTATAGACTGACCTCTGACCTTGCAGCTGGCTGCTCCCTTCCTGTTTCCTGCTGGCTGTGATAAAGTAGCGCAGCTAGCCAGCCAGCACCGCACTGCGCTAATACGCCGCAGCACAGCCAGCAAGGGTCAACCTTACAGAATGAGAGCCTGTCTGGATTGGCAAGAGTCACAGGTAGCTGTAATATCATCATGCAGCTGTATTATCTTTTCTGCTCAAGGCTAAAAGGGAAGTGCACATCAAAATTTCCCTCGGTAGTAGTAGTATCTAGTATCTATCTATCTAACACGAACTGAGCACTGCAACAAAGCTAGCAAAAATTATTTTCAACAATTTATAAGATGAACTTAGCTAGATCAGGACTAAGTCCCTTGAGGACAACTACACTTAGAGACCAGCAAAATACAAACCCATGTTCATTAAACCGCTACGGCTCTATGGATTTTAACGTAATCTGAGGATTTTTACGAAGTCACTGAATGAACTGCATAACTCTTTTAACTCCTTTGAGGCAACATGGACACCAATGTAACAATCTATCACATTTACATCACACCACACCCTGATGTGTTCAAAAACATATGGACATTCTTCATCACCTTCATGTCAGTGGATCAGTTTTAAATGTTGCAGAGAGGAACGGTAAGAGAAAAAACAGTCACAGTACGGCGCTGATTAGATCAAGAGGTGCATGCGAAAGGACATTAACTTCAGGTAACATGATGAGACTTCCAACACGTCAGCACAGTAAGCGTCACTTTTTACTGTGCCGTTCAGGTCATATGCAAAGCACTCACACTGTGCCTGCCATCACAGGCTCTGATCACAGCTGGACATGGCAGGCTACAGCACAGTTATTCCAACTGAATGGAAATATGGCATATGACGGATGCACATTATAAAGATAAATCCAGCGTTTCATCCCAAAGCAAAAGAATTCCCAACGCTCTCGCTCGACAAACAATCAAACAAAAAAAAAAAACTTAAAATAGTGGTTAACCACAATAAACTGTCCTATCACTACAGTGTCAAGAAAAAAAGAAGAATACCGTTACACCCCTACTTTGTGATGCTCAAACCCATACTCCTGGCTCCCAAGATCATGTCCTTTTCAGTGTCTGTCAGATCACATTTAGGCGCCTTCTTGATTATCCGTTAAGAAGGAAACATGTGAAACAGAGTTGCAGTTGGATGCATCTGTTTATATCATGACACATATGCAAAGGGAAAGAGAGCACCCGCTTCGTCGGGCCAGGGTTAATACTATTTTGGACACTGAATTTAATAATGTGAATATATACACAAAAATTAAAAATAAATGTAGTTGCTGGACTGGGAAACACGGGGGATTGTGTGCTTGAAATTCTGGCTCACCAATTCGCTCTAGTCATCACTTTATAAATTCAACTCTCCGGAACTGGCTTCATTCCAGATCTCCATCAGGAAACAGCCATGACAGCACACACAACACACACACAACACACACACACACAACACACACACAACACACACACACACACACACACACACACAGCATATACTGCACTTAAGCAATGATCCAAACACATTTAACTGATTCCTTACACAAACTCTGAATAATAAAACCCTAAATTTAAAAAAAGAAAACAGCTGTGCACCTATGCAAAATCCAGACCAATTTTTATTTTAATGCAATCTCTCTTTCAAATCTCTTATCACTGTAGTCAATTAGACAGGCTTAATCTCAGATTATTGTGAAGGAGAAAATAAAGATAGAGAGAAAACAGCACTGTTTTAGCTCTCTATACAGTTGAAAAGCCATATCTGAGCTAATTTATCTCTATGTGCATAAACAGCAAGTGCTCGTTGTACCCCGCGGGGCTGAGAAGCTAGTGGGTTGCGTCATGCTAATCACCATAATCTAATAGTGTGAGGACTACACGAGTCGGCCGCTCACTGATACTGCAGTGACATAAATAACTATGATGCTCTGCTATTTGTGTGTGTGTGTGTGTGCGCGCGTGTGTGCGTGCGTGCGTGCGTGCGTTGTGTGTGTGTGTGTGTGTATATCTGCCCATAGAGCCTCAAGCTACACGTGTAGGCAAATGTAATTGAAGCTGAAACACCCGCAGTCTCTGGAGTGTGAACTGTGTTTTCCATTCCCAGCACTGATAGCCGTTTGGCTGCTAGGCTAACCACTAAAAGCTTCCCTTACTCAATCACAACCGACTAGCTAACCGCTAACACTCCCTACTGTGGCAGCGCAGAGAGAGGCAACACCTCTTTTCTTAATTCATCTGGGTTTGTTCAGAAAGATGAGCAAAACAGACAGCATGTTGAGTTTGATTCATATCTAAGAGTGAATGTAGCAGAGAACAGCTGTGGTGTGAAAACAGCACAGCAGCTGTCTTCGGTGCTAGAGCTAGGCTCAAGTAAATCACCTTGAGAATGAAACACTGTAGCTAAGCTTCAGTTCAGGCACATGAGTATGAATAAGGTAAGCTTAACCTTGATCAACTTGTGCTAAATTAAGCCAAAGATCTCAGGCTGATATTTTCTAAAGTTCAGTACAGTTTGGGACTAAAGGGTTTGGTTCTTACTCATTTCTTTACTGGTAAAGTTCCCCAATAAACAACAGATAAGTGACTAAGTGACGAAGAGTGTTTCACTTCCGTGGGAAACACAACGCATTAACTGTTTCTCCTATTAGCACCTTCAAAATTTTGTATTTAGACAGTTTGATAGCAGGGGACAAAGTCTGAGTTCTAGTAAAATCCAATCCTAGACCAGCAGGGAAACATACAGCAGACCACTCTCTGGGCACAATCTTAAAACCTCCATAATACAGGACTCATATCAGTTCAGTGTAGCATGTTTTCAATTGAACTAGTTGAAGTTTAATCTTTAATATCAAACAACTCATGACTGTATTTTTCTGTTTTTAAAACATGAGTGGGAGTAGCTAAGTCATTAAACTAAACTTAGCCCAGCAGCTACTGATAAAACAGGAATTAATGATATTCATGCAAATTTTCTCCTGTAATCAGTTTGATCTGACATAATGTACCACTGCATTTGCTCAAGGCTTCCTCCAATACTACAAACACAGACCTTTCCTACAGGAATATAGCTGCAGTGATAAGATGGGTTTTCAGATAGTCAAAGTGAAGAGCTGTGCTCTCAGAGACAGACCTTTGATTCACATGGATGTCAAGCACGTTTACAGAAAATAGGAAGTCATATTTTAGGATGGGGCTCTCTTGGTCAACCAAAATAGGAATGAGTGCAAATGACATTTGCAAATACCAGAGGTACTGTACCATACAATGACATGTTTTTCTCTGTGCACAAAGGCTTGACTACATCAATCACTGATGGCACAGAAACACTTTACTATAAACACCTGCAGAATAAATTTCATGCTCTGATCTTTTAGTCTAGGACTGATAGCATTATCAAGATGTGACCCGAGCAACAAATAAAATAAACTTTAAAACTGAGAATTATATTCAAAACACAAATGTACAGACAGCCAGGTGCTGTAACAGGTAGCAACAGCAGCCAGTATCTGCGTAGCGGCACTAGACACAACAGCGCCAAGCACCTGTCTCGACCCACTGAAAGAAAGGCCTCATACAAAGCTTTAACGTTTCACCACAACCACCACCACCACTATGTTTCAGATAAAGACACTAACACCGTTCTTTGGTAATTTCTAAACCAGGAATAAGATTAATGGTGGTTTGTAATATAAAGAAACTAACAATAATGATGTTTGATGATTAGTATTTCTGAATGTTTTATCTAATAGTTAGCACTTTTGTTGTGCACTCAAATCTTCACGTATGCACATTATAAAAGGCAGTAACTACTGAAACATTTATACAACACCTGAATGTCTCTTCAAAGGCCCTTAATGGCACCTGCCACTGAAGCCTGAACAGTCGTTCAGCTGCAGGGAAGGCTGAATGAGTAGAAGCTTGAGGAAGTTGTTCCTACCGACCATTGTAAAAATATCACTGAAGCATGTCTGGAATGCATTTTTCTATTGTGCAAAGGATCGGAGCAAAACGCTGTCAGTAAAGGAAGGTAGGGATGATGGAAACAAGCAAAGAAAAAGGGATAGCAGTGAAGTGTAGGGCTGAAAGATGTGTGGATAACACTGTTAATCAAACATATGTGCAGGGCTGTAACTAACAATTACTGTCATTATCTTGTTTAATCGATTAAACAATTGTTTAGACTTTATAATGTCAGAAAATAGTGAAACTTTCTATCACAATTTCACCAAGGTCCAAAAGATATTCAGTTTACAATGATATAAAACACAGAGAAGCAGTAAATATTCACATATGAGAGGCAATAACTAGAAAAATTAGTAAATGATTAGTTATCAATATAGTTGCTGAATAGTTTTCTGTACATTGACTAATTGATTAATGGACTAATTGTTTCAACTCTACCTGTGTGCAGACGTTGTTAGTGTGTACAACATTGGGAAGAGAGAGGTGACGTTTAAACCACATTAAAAATGGCCAAACAGGCTAATTTGCCCCCTTTTTTCAGACATGTTTGACAGTGCCTTTTATTAATGTCTGCTTTACACGAGGCTCTGACAAAATTCTGAGAAATACCATCCTCAAAGTTCAACATTACTACAATATTAAATATTAACCGATTCTAAAAACGGTTTTAGAATAAAGAAGAAAAACAAAAAACAGGATGTGAAAATGTTGACACCGCTCAGCTCTAGTGGAGAGTGCTGCTTACAGGGCTTTAAAACAAAGCCAACAGCCATAATGCCTTTCACCAACAACACATTAGGTGTGTAAAGCTAAGGCCATAAGACATATACACCCATACTACAAATAACAACACATTATTAACCTCCAGGTCTATCACTTTCTGCAGTGTAGACTGTCCCAGAGTGCTGTCGCATCACCCTGCAGCCTATAAGCCCACCACGTCCTGTGACCAGCTGGACCTATAGACGGTGGTCAGGATGCAATGGCAGCTTAGCCCAGGAAGACGATCAAACAGACTCTCACATAGAGGTCAGCGCCGTATCCGGTTGGACGACTCATGGAGGAGGGGGGTTAAAGGGCTTTTCTGAGGACACACTGATCAACCCTTCTTACTGTATGAATGTGTAATGTTTAACACATAGGTTTCCTATCTGACCATAAGCAAATTAACACATTGGCTACAGACAAAGCAGCCATGTTAAAACCAAAAAGAAACTCAGAACAGGACAACACACTGATTAGTTGATAGAAATTAGTCAATTGAAAATTGATTTTGCAACTATTTTTATGAACAGTTAGTTGTTTCAATCATTTTTCAAGCAAAAATGGTTTCAGCTTCTCAAATATGAGGATTTTAAGTTTTTCTTTGTCATATACAGTAAACTGAGCATCTTTGGATTTTCAGATGGTTGGACAAAACAAAGTGATGTGATGATGTCACCTTGGACTCTTCACTATACTATTTTGACATTTTATAGACCACAGTAATAATTGTTTACTTATTGTTATAACAATTCTAGGCAAATAATTGGAAGATAATGCGATAATGAAAATAATTGTTCTTAGCTGCAGCCCTACAAATGTCATATCCTGGAATTGAAACAGTTCTGACAAGGGCTGCAACTAACAATTATTTTCATTATTGATTAATCTGCTGATTATTTTCTCGTTATGTCTGTAAAATGTCAGAAAATTGTAAAAAACACCCAAGGAAGTCCAAGGCGAGGTCATCAAATTGCACTTTTTGTCCAACCGACAGTTTAAAACCTTAAGATATTCAGAAAATACTCACATTTAAGAAGCTGGCGCCAGCAAATGTTTGTCATTTTTGCTTGCAACGATTAATCAATTATCAAAATAGTTACAGATAAATTTTATGTTGATCAACTAATTGATTATTCGACTTTTTCAGCAACAGTTTCTAGTTCTGGCCCAACAAAAATGAATCATTTTACAGTGTAATCTGGTTGGGATTATATCATTCTATTCTTCTAGTCACTATCTTTTCAGAACAGGCAAAGAAAAACACTTTTACACATGGGTGAGGAGGAAATTTGTCGATTAAAACCAAGATATTTCTGTGTGGGTCTTTGTCAATTCTGAGGCCAGAAAGTGTCTCGGCAGTGCTGTGTAAAGCCAGAAGAGGAAGTAAGTGAGGCAAACAAGGAGGAAGTGCTGACTGTGTTTTGTTGATTCTGACTGAATATGGGCTGTCAGTGTTAATTATTAAGTCTCACTCACAGTAGACTCACTTTCATCCACACTCATCTTCTGTGAACATGAAGCTCTTTCTACACCATTCTACACCTCCACCATAATTACATAAAAACACTGTAAATACACAGCACCTCTTCCTCACACAAGTCGGCGTCTGCGCAAGTCAAAACCACGCTTTGCAGACTGTTGCTCAACAAAAAAACAAGCCCAAGCTTTTACGGCACTACCTCAACTCTACTTCATCTCTAAAACTAAACAATCTGTGAGGGACATATGGGAGTGGGGGGCTAAATAAATAGAGGGTCTAAATCTCTGGGGAAGACACTGTGGAGAAGTCTGTATGGCATCACGACACATAGCATGTCCACCCACGCTGCATTCAGGGCTCTTATGAAACGCTCTGATCCTTCACTCTGACTTGAAAAAAAGCCATTAAAGCCATGGCGGAGTCCCATTCATCAGGTACTGATGCTGAAGAAAACAGTGAAAGCATCATTATCAAACTATTCTTTCTGCTTTGAGGCAGTGAGATTATCTTTATCCTCACAGTTCGACTTTTAAGTCTAAGCCATGTCATGAGCTCAGCGGCAGTCTAACCACATACAAGTCTCTAGCAGCTCAACATCATTGGTTGATTCTATAGCATTCTTAAGTGGGCTGATACCCATTGGTTAGTGTCACTGCCACTGCCTTCTGCACACAGACAATAGCAGTCTTTGTGTGTAATGCCTGCCTACTGTGTGTGTGCGTTTCCTCTGCTTTAACCAGGAATTTCTTTCTACTCAGTCTGTCGCAGTGCAATGAAGTGATGATGAAAACTAATTTCACAGAGAAAGTTTTTAAATGGCTAAGAAAAAACTTCATCAGCTCATGCATATTAAATACAGGGGTGGTTGAGATAGAGGCTTCCTCTTCTCTCTGGTTGGCTTTGTGGGGTTTTTCTGTCTGCAAGATTAACTGTCATGGTAGCCGAGAAAGAACAGTCTCACTGAGGAAGTGAGCAACAAGATGAGGATGTATCATTTGGGGCTGGCTAGATAAAACTATTACCTAATTTTCTCAAAACAAGAAACAGTTTAAACAAGAGACAGTAGGTTAGGTTAACATGTGAAGAAACTGTCTTTGAACCGGATATTTCTGATTCAAGCCTGTAAGTCAGTCAGAAAGCTACATTTCTAGCAGTTTTAGTGGCTCTTTAAGAAATACTGTAATGTTAAATTCAATTTCATGGCAATTAATGAAAACTATGAAAGGTAAGGTGCAATGTGATTTACAGGAGTCACTGCCACACAACATTTACCCACCAATAAGCTCCTCTCTTCAACAGTATTAGAAGAGAATAACCCCCTAAAGCTTCCCTCTCCCTTTTTAGATGTTTTCTAGCAAAGACTTAAGATACATCTCCAAGTCATGACATGATGAGCCCATAAGAAGACACACAGCAACACCAGAAACACAACAAACCCTTGGACCAAACTTGAATGACATCACTGCACTATTAAGTACTCTTTTTTTTAATCTGCTTGCACTAAATAATACCATTGCACTACTGTACATTCAAACCGCACATTCTGCACTTTATGTATACTTTCTGTATATACTGTAAATATTCATATACCCTGTATATTTATATTCATTATGTTATTCTACTGCTTATGCACTTCTGGTTAGATGCTATCTGCATTTCGTTGCCTTGTACCTGTGACATGTGCAATGACAATAAAGTTGAATCTAATCTAATCTAATCTAATCTAATCTAATCTAATCTAATATTTTGTGGGCCAACCTGCTGCACACCCTCTCTGCTCCAAAACTAAACTAGAGGTCCACTATAGTCTCATTCAATGATTCACTCTCACAGGTCATCTCGCTGGTCATATTTGACACAGCGTTCACTCTTATTTTAGCTGCTTGAACAGCTGATGCATCTACCTTTTTCTGTCTTGACTGCTCATGATTCTACAATTTCAGTGTATACATTTAGATTATTCAGATAGATTATTATTACTATTACTGAAGCACAAATGATGAATGAGGTTTCTGGTGATTAAATGGAAATATCTAGAATACACTGAAGGGTAAGAGGAGGCAGAAAAAGGCTCCACTCTGCTTGACTGCTACGCATCAACTCTCTGCTCGTGGCAATTTACCTTCTCTACTGGGATGAAGCGGATCACCTCTTATATCCCAACGTTAAATGCAATAAACATTTATTAACTCTCAACTTAACTCATGATGCATCAACATTGATTTATCCACGAAGGAAGTGGACTGCCCCTTTCAAAGACCACATGGTATCTCAAACAACAGTAAGCGTTGTATACTTGAACTTTTACTTATTTAATATGATGAAAACTGCAAGAATATTTCATTTTTGTCTTCCCGGGGCTTTATCAATACAGCATATTCATCGTTTGGCAGCAGTAAACTCACAGAACAACACAGAAAATAACTATAGCATGGGGAGTTTCAGCAAACAACACAGTACACAAAGCTGTGTAAACTGCTTTTGATCAGGTCTGCTAAAGAAAACTCTATTTAAAATAGAAGCTATGTAAGAAAAAAAAGAAAAAAAGAAATAATTTAACTACAGTTGGCACACAAATTAACCCAATTTCAGGTTTGTATTTTGCTAGTAACTGCTCCCCTCAGGCAATGGTTTATGTCCAACTATTTCCACATCCACTTAGTGTCATTGTCCGACAGACCAATCCAAAAGCTACAGCAGCTAGACATAAAAAGGCGCCTGGACAAAGGGTTTTAAAAAATCTTTTGAAAGTCATCTTTTTCACCGCCAGAAAGAGAAGCAGCCAGCCCAGAGGCAGATCTGGAGAAAGCCTTGGGATAATATTTGATACTGGCTCACATCTTGTATGAAAGACTCCCTTGGGAAACCTAACGAAGGCTATCTTAACAATTTCATTACTTACTGCACATGATGCCTGTTACAACTAGCCTGTTACATGCTGACAGCATTTGTCCAAAGAGGTAAGAATGACTCCATCCAGCAGCTAGTCTGCACCTCAGAGAGCCTACTCATTACCACAACAAAAACTTTGTGCTTATAAGAAGCTCCATTTTGTCTTGAGGTCTTCTGTGGTGTCTTTTGTCTTCAAAGAATGCCCCCTCTCATTTAGAATTGTTTTTAAACAAGGGAAACTAGAGGAATATCTCATTAATTACACTTCCACAAGTCCCTCCACACATGAAAACAGGACAACTGCTTATTTCTGATACAGACTGTACACTGGTGTGCCTGTTTTCAGAGGGACGGACTTCACGGAGACAAATAGAGACAAATAGTGAATGTAAGAGTAAAGAAAGTGATAGAGACGGAGGCACTGTGTGATTTCAAAAAAGAAAGCATTACAGTAAGCCTGCTACATGAAGAGAAAATGTACCAAGTAGATGGTAGAGATAGAGAGGCACAAAAACAAAGTGTCAGGCAGCTGTAGATTAAGCGCCATTGTGACCACAGATGCTCACATGCTCAAACCACAACACCTCTCTCCTCTTGTTTTGAAGTATCTTGAGCTACAACCACCCTGGGGGCTGGGGATGGGTGCAATTGTTCACTCTGTGTCTGCGCAGTTGTAATTATTCAGAAGGAATGAATGAATTTGAGGTGTGAAGTCTTCGTGATGCAGCTGCTATCACGAAGACTTCACACCTCAAATGCACAGATGGCTTCATTAAAGAAAATCAACACAATGGCTCAGCAATACGGTTTGAAAAGAGAACAGAGAAACCAAACTGAGCCATTTTCACACTATTCACCTCTAGAATCATATACACTCAATTAATATTAAGCTAGGTGCCACATTTTTATCCACTTTACTCACCTGGGTTGTGAGTTCTCCTCATACATGCGTTCCTTGCCCTCCTTAAACAAGCTGATGGTCTGCTTGGTCTTCTTGGTCAGGTTCTCCATGAAGACCCGGAAGTACTCGTTGTCCCCCAGAGTCTCCATTTTACCCTCGTAGCGAGACAAGATGGTGCGCAGGTGCTGGTAGGTGTCTGGCAGCAGGTCTAAGATGTAAGGGGGGCTGTTCTTCAGAGCCAATTTGGGGTTTTGGCACAGGCGCACCACCTGCAGAAAGGGAGGATGTGAGGGGGAAGATAACATACAGTTAGAGACAAGAAGTGGGTGCGAGAAGGAAGGTAGATGAGAGAAAAGCAAGACAGAAGATGTGTTAGAAAAAGAGTGGCGAGAAGGAGGTTAAAGGAGTGACAAAGAAAATCTGAGAGTTGTCTAAAATGCCACTATGCATTTTCATTCTATACACCAGTGAGACATTATTTATATCATATAGACAGAGCCTTGCATAATATAGCTCTTTTCTGTATTAGAGCACTTATCTTTAGTGCAGAATATTGTCAGAGAGCCCAGATAGAAGACATGCAGAATAGAAAATGGCAACAAAGTCGAAGGCCCTTAAAAGCCCTGTCAGAGTCAAGCTTGGAGCTTTCAGAGTGTGGCAACTCAGTCTACACATTATATGATGGAATTTACCACATATCACCGATCTAATCCTTTATGGCATCATGAGTTATTTCACCACTGTCACACTACTTCCTCTGTTATCTACACAAAAGATGAAGCTGGAACAGGACAAAGGCATGTCTGCATTCATCCATGCACACTTTCTGTTCTCATTGTGAAGCTAATTATCCCCATTTCTTATTCGTTTGCCATACAGACATCTTTTTGTAGACATGCACAGCAATGCTCGCACCTCGTTATGTGACTACCATGTCAATAACCATAGGTCACCACAGTCTGATTCTCCACTTCTTCAGCATGTTTAGAGAAGCTGTTGATGTTTACACTTCCTCATATCAATCTGCACACCCTATACCACTTCTGCCTTAAATATACAAAGTCTCTTTACTCAACATTTGAGCATGGTTTCCTTGCAAATTTGAACAGCTGAAGCGCCGACTGTGATCCTGACAATGTGGATATAAGCTTTAACTGCAGTGACACGTCACAAAATAAACTTTTAAAGTACAAAAGACTAAAAAACTCTTTAAAAAAACCCACAAGAGCCTGTCTTTACTGACACAAGCTTCAAGTGGAACAGCTTGACTAACATCAATCATTGACACAACAGAGGGTGAATTCTGTAATGAGTGAGCAGGGAGATAATCTTCTATTAGATTGCTTTATAAAACAGGGAAATTTAGGGAATCAGCTACGTGCTTGAGTCAAACATGTTACATCCTCAGTAATGTTCAACCTTTCCTCACCCATCTCACTGTACTGCTGCTGCACTGAGTCTGAGTCACTACGTTGACCATTACAAAAGACACTGGCGGACAGCCTAGAACATTCACACTGACATTAATCTCTGTATAGACAGTCATATTTACCACTGCATTCAAGTCTAACCTACTTGTGTGATCGCAGAGGCACAAAACTACACTTCCATTCAAAAATCCAGGGTCTCATGTCCTGATTTGAACCTGCGCTGATGTAGAGCTGGGTTGTCAGCTTCAATGGTGACCGAACAATTGCATGTCAACAACAGGACATGGCTCATTCTTTTGTAGACCAGGCCAAATTATTGTCTACTAATCACGAGTGAGTGTTAGAAAGAAATACAGCAGGAATAGCATTACAAGAATGTCGGTTTGAATTTCCTTGCCTCTTCTTTTTGGAAGCCATCGGTTTGTCATTATGTGAGACTTCAAAAGACTTAGCAGGACTTATAATCAATCAGGTTATAAGTGAAGTAGGCCTGGAACCACATAGATTTATCAATTACCATCAATAGTAACACATTTTTTAATGCATGAATAAATATTCTGCCAAAATATGAATCTGTGCAATGGTGACACTTATGTTTTACAATTTATCAGTTCCTCTAAATCTATTGGTCATTATTATCATTCAGAGTAGTCCCTTCCACATCTGAGGTATCTGACTTAAAAAGGGGCATCTAATAAATCCACAGCCCAAATGAGCCATGCTTCATATACTGAGAGTGTAACATATTAGGAATATTTGATCTCAGTTTGTAAATGGGCTACTGTGCTCAGACCAGTCGGTTCATCATAACTGTATCAAATGCCTCTCAAAAAGAACGAGGTCGCACTTGACCAGGAGGATATTTTAAGCAGTAGTGATTTCACAGCATGCAAACTGTTTTTAGCATGTGGGCTTTCATTGGTGTCTGAACATTAAAAGGTCAACTTCCCACTGATACTGAGTGTACATGGACCAATATTTCAGTGCAATAACATCATGTCCGTATCAATTACTTTTAACCCTTCATTTACAGATAAAACTTAAAATTCCATAGTGGTTCACGTCGAGGATTACCAGGGTGTATAAAGCATTGATAGACTGGATACTACAAGATCTTATATAGATGTTTTGAACACCAGGAAATGCAACTAGCATAACAGTCTTTATTAAGATTAGTCATGAGGATATTATATTTAGCATTAGACTGACCAGATAAAATGCTCTGATGATTTAATCTATCTATCTAATTTCAACAACCAAACTGACATGCAACTGAAGAACAAAGAAGTTATTCAATCAACTTCTCATGAATGGTATGTAGCACACTATACAAATAGTGCTTCTACAGTTTTTGTATCCACTGTGTATTTTGGATAATTTGCTTGTGGTTGATTTCTGGGCGAGAGCCAATTTTTCATTTGACTACATGGGCAACTGAACTGAAAGTTAATATGCCTTCAGTATCATTACCAACAGTGTGCCCTCATTCCTTTAACCCCTATCCAGGCCTCCAAATGCAGAAGGTCTACACTGGTTATGTCTGAGACCAGATAAGACTGTTGCCAAGGTTACACCAGTAACGTTATCATCTACCATGCTAACACATGTACCCATAACTCAGCCAAACACACGTGCATGCATGCACACGTACAAGGCCACAACATCTGATTGACATCGTCAACGTCAATCAAGGCTACTGTCTAGAAGTAAAATGTTGACTGCCTCCATGCTAAACTGCATTCCACTCAGCTGTTTCCCTCCTCTCTCTGTCTCGGTCTCTCCTGGCTGATTGAATACCTGGCACTTTTTGTACATCAAGTTCAAGTTGTTTAAACTTTAACTAGTTTGAAGGAAAGATGGCCGTGGTTGAATCTTTGTTTGACTTTAGCTGTAAACAAGCAATTTTGTGCTTCCTTCTTTCTGCAGAGCTCAGAGACCGTTCCTGGAAAACACATTTTGCCCCTCGGTCGGCAGATCCAAGCAAAGGGACTATTTGTTAATACCCTGAAAGTTTTCAATTTTGCAATATGGATAACATTTTTGCAGAAAGTCTGATGACAAACTATGTTGTGCAACTGAATTATGCATTTATCTTCCAGAAATTTCATAACTGCACGAGACCACTTAGAAAGTACCATCACAATTTGGTGTCTACACTCTAAAAAAGCCTAACTCAGTGGATTAAAGCCATTTTTTAGACACATTAGTGTCTTCCTGCACAAAAATACAAAAATCAACGTGCTACACAACATCCTTTTTGTCTACCACACACTGTAACAGTTACAACACAAAATTAAACAGCAACTTATATTATTGTGCTAGAAGCAATAGTGATAAAATAAAATATACAGATACTTTCAACCATACACCTCCATATCGCCATGAATATAATGTGACAATACGACTATTGGTGATTTCAGACAAGAACACTTTTAATAAAATGGATATGATGATTAACGGACAAAGGTAGAGTTAATTTAACCCAGCTATAATGGTCAGATGAGCTCAGAAATATGTGTCACTGAGCTGCACTACAGATCAAAACTGATATCACGATACCCGCATCATCTTTTGAGTAGCATATGACCTGAAATTCACAGATGATTAATTGGTAAAGTGTCTGGTTAAATAAGCAAACTAATCATTGCCAAAATTTCCTAGTATGGCTGGTGGATTGGGTGATTTTCCATGTACAGGTTTGGATTAATGAGTAGCTAATTAGCCTGCAGCATGTAGCAATGGAGCAGCAGAGACAGTAATGCAACACCTAATGGTTAAACTTTCAATGCTTTAAACTTTAATTTTAAGTTTAAATTTGGTGCATGTAGCTAAACTAAGAACACACCTTTGGTCAGGGCATCAGAAAGGTAGTGTTCAACTCAGAAGCTTAAACACAAGGATTCCATCATCAAGGTATTTTATGCTGAACACTTATGTGGACATCTCTGAAGAGGGAAAATAGCCTCATGCTTTTGATACAATTTAACGCAGTCCTGTGCAGGAGGCGTTTTCAGAGCATTATTATTCTGCAGATGTTGGTCTACAGAATATGGGCTGTGGTTTTCCTTTAGACAGTACTGAACAATATTTCCGCTGCTATTTTAAACAATCTGATGAAGTAAAAATACTTTTGGTCTTACAGCCTTATCAAAAGGTAAGCTGTTCTTTTTTTCAGCTTGCTGGGGCTGCCCCTCAACTGTTTTACTGTGTCAGATGAATACGGTATAGTCTTTACGGTACATGCATTATTCTCATACTGTAAGCTGCAAAAGCTAACCTGACTGGTTTAAGTGTCAGTTATCTTGTCTGGATTGCACTTCAGGATGTTCAGAAAGACAAACATTTTCTAGAAGAGTGTTTAACATCCACTGAGAACAAAAAATAAATGACAGACTGACGTTGCACTGTTACTTCTGTTTTCTTGTTTGTGTTAGGTACAGTACCTCCTTGAATGTGGAGAACAGTGTAGCCAGACAATCTACCACATATGCTAATGAAGCAAAATAAACTGGAATGTGGTTTCTTAATAATAGCTTTGTAAAAGGACTCAGTCTCTTAACATCAGAGCTCTAAACTAAGGCCTCAAAGAGGAAGAGGAGACACAAAAGAGTGTCTTGTCTTCCTATTCACTCTAATATTGCTGTGTGAATCTCACAGGAAACTGGGGGTCAAACTGTTGCAGACTTTTCCGAGAAGTGAAGCTGTGAAATAAGTCTCCCCTGTGAAAGAGCATAATTGGCCTAGTTAAAGGCTTTGTTACAGTTTCAAAGGGCTGACAGACAGTTGACTGAGGACAATTCAGCAACAATGAACAGGAGAGACTGTTACTGTGCTAGCAGCCCCTGTGTAAACTGCCATTACTTTGCTAAATTCAATTCCTTTATAGTATGTCTTTACGGTCACTCTACCTTCTTTGTTAATGCTAATGTTTACGATACACCTTAGTATGTAAACGTGGTCAAACAAGCTAGATGTACCACGGTATGACAACTAGTTAAGAGAGTGGCACAGCACTAGCACTAACAACAGATGGGTTAAAGAAACCCTTGCTCAGTTCTGTCCGTGGGCTAACGTTAATGTTAGGCTGCTTTAAAAGTCCGTTTTTTAAAGTGGCAGATAATGTACAAAACAATACAGTTTAGGTTAGCAAATTAGCTAACGTTAGCTAACCATGTCTTCTCCCAGCTGACTAGCTAACTTAGCGTTAGCGACGCCAGACCTGCAGAAGGCGAAGATTAGCTAGCTTATCGCTAGTTAGCTGCGGTTAGCTAGCAGTCGCCCTAGGCATTCAATGCGCTAGCTAACGTTAACGGCTAGTTACCGTTGACCATTAACTTACGAACCTTGTCCATGAGTTTCCAGCATTTCTCCACCGTCTTTTTGTCCACGGCCCCGGGCTGGTGATGGGAGTGGAGGTGGTGATGGTGTGGCTGGAAGGCATCCTTCATCATGCCGATGAGCCCCCCGCCTTTCTTCAGGTTCCCTGCCATGTTCGGGCTCGGCTAGGGTCGGCCAGAGCGGCAGACAGCCAAGGCAGGGCAGGGGTCAGGGGGACCGAACCGCCGCCTGGAGTTAGCTGGACCGGGAGATGGTGATCCGGCACCCCCCGGCGAGGACAGCGCCCGACTGGCGAATCCGAGCCAGGGTCCGACTGGGGGTAGAGGGAGGGAGGGATGACTATCGGATAAAGGCTCCCATGAGTACACCTATCATCAGTTTGTCAGATAAATGCCCCGCTTATGGCTAAAACAAACCCCTCAGTCACGCACACCCTGTGCAAGCCGCTCTGTGCTGAAGCTAGCTGCTCTGCTCTGTCTCTCTCTGCAGGGACCCACGCAGGCTAATTAGCAGAGCACCAGACCTGTCTCTGCTCGCCCTCAGCTGGAGGACAATGGCACCGTTTCTCTGCCCAGAAGCCTTGTGGACTGGAGTGTGCCCTCTCGTCTTGACAACCCCCGATGTCGTTCCCCCTTTTTTTTTGTCAGCAGCAGCAGCTCTTTTCGCCTGTGCCGTGTCTTGACGGGAAGTTCAGTGGCTGTGTGATAGTGTCAGCCCTCCTCTGCGGGCTGTGAGAGGCTGACGACAGAGCGCACTCATCGATGACTGAGAGAAGGAAGTTGAACTTAAAACTGCGAAAGCTTCACGGACATACACGGGAACATGGGTGAATAAATAATTGTGGGAATTAAACATTGCCCAGTATTTTCTGTTTCCCCCCGTGACGTGTATGTGCGGCCCTTTCCTTTCCTGTACGTCCCCTTCCGTTCACCCCCGCCTCAAAACCCAAACTCCACGCCTTCCCTGTGCGCGTTCACGAGTCATGAATGTAGTCGGGTGCGCGCCTCTGTCTGTACAGCATTCATAAAACGTTGAAGGGATGCTGAATGCAGCCTTGAATTCTCGAAGCGCTGGCGTTGGTCACCCCTGACAACAAAGGACGCTTTGACATGTCTCAATGAAAGTAAGGATCCAATTACATGGCCTATGTGCGTGAGCTAAAAAGGCAACGGTGCCCCAGTCAAGTTGTGATTGGCTGTAATTAAAGTCAATCAACTATCAATCAAGCTGGACAGTTGGTGGCCATGGTAACTCACTCAGCAACCAGTGCCTGGCAACAAAGGCTCATCCCTGCATGTAGTGTGTGTATGCCCAGTGAGTGTTTAGGTCTGAAAAGGCAGCCTCACAGCAAGCAAACATGCCTCCAAAGAAAAAAACAAAAAAGACCACAAAGAAGAATCCAGAAAAAAGTAACTTTGCTTATGAGATGATTCTAATTGGTTTTGCTTTTGTGATGCTAAATCATGCATTTTTTACAAGTAATTTTGTCTTGTTGCAGGTGAAAATGACTTGGAAGTGAAGTATAAGCGCAGTATTCTGGATATAGCCATCCTACAGGATCACATCGGTGAGCAGCAATCTTAAATTGAGTGGCTTTATGTAATGTGGGCTATGATTAGGCCAAACTACATATCTATTAGTCACAGACCTTTGTCATTCATATGTACTTTATATTAGGTCCAGGGGCATACTGATAAATAACACACTTAAAAGCACAAATCCATACTAGACTTATGTCTTACACTGTGCCTGTCTGATGTACCATGTTCTAGGGCTGTGGCTGCTGATTATTTTTATTATTGATAAATTAGTTGATTGTTGCAGTTTAAAAATTAATGCATTGTTATAGATCACGCTATTATTAAACAGTTAAAATCAGCTCCACCTTGCCTAGCTACAACAGTAAAATGCTACTTTCTCCATCAGTACTTTTACTTGCGTATATTTCGCTGATAATACTTTTATTTGAGTAAGATTTTGAATGCAGGACTTTTACTTGGAATGGAGTATTTTTACGTTGTTGTAGTTTCACTTTTACTGAAGTGAAGGATCTGAATACTTCACCCACCAGTGGAAGCTAGATTAGCACCATCTGTACCGCCTACAGCAGTAAATCACAGCTTACATGTTAAAGCATAATTGGACGCTTGATCATTAAGAAAAAAAATTCTACCACTGGTCTGTACATTCATGCATGCATGTGTTTGTGTGATTACCACAGCCTTACAGTGTGAGTCTGTAATAAAGGTCCAGTCTGATAGAACTGACCTGAGGAGACGCATGAGAGACATGGAGCAGAAGCTGCAGCACGAGAGACAAGACCACAGGGACGTCAACTCTGGTACGGCACAGATGGAGCACGAATCAACAATTAGTCCCTCTTTTAATAACCTGAGTGCGTGGTTCCCTTTGGGAGTGAGGATAAGGGGCGTGTTTGCCAAGGTTAGGGTAATCTTTGAGGAACAAAAAGTCTAATTAGCTGGGTGCTTAAGCTGATTGCTGCATTAGCCTTACAAAGTGAATCAGCAACGAAGGCTAAGTCTGACATCGTTGACACAAATGTCATTCTAGACCTCAGTCGCCAGTACAAAACCATGCAGCAAGAGGTGACCAACAAGGTGAAGAGGCTGGAGAAGGAGGTCAGCCAGCTGAAGGAAGAACTTGGTATGAACACATCTCATTTTAACGTCTATAAATAAATGAATAAAGACATAGTGCCACTTGGTTCCCAAATTAAAAGTGATGGCATGCCAGTATGCATTTGTCTGTCTAGACCTGTGTCAGGAGGAACTGAGGAAAGAGAAAAGAGAGCGTGAGCAGGTGGAACAGGAGAAGGACGCCACCATAGCTGACCTCCAACACAAGCTGGACAACATGGAAACAGACTATGAGAAGATCCTGCATGTGAGTTGCAGCACAAGCTGATTCAAATGAAAGTGAATACAAACTGATTTAAAGAAAGCTCTGAAGAGGCAGCCACTAACAGGGCCTCTGTAGGTTTGACCAGACATCTCTGAGGTCCCATGCACTGTTAACCTGCATGTACAGGTATTTGCCAAGCCAATTAGGATGAACGTCTTGCACCCTGAGGAGCTGTCCCTGTTAAAGGGCAGCATTGTCCCCTTTTCTATAGTGACTTACTGTGATTTGGTGTTTTCCCTTGTCTGTGCAGTGAGATCAGCCTTGTGTGAACTCGATCTTTGTTTTTGCTCAGCAGAAATTATGGGCAGGGAGTGGCACTTCTCCAAAGTGGTCAGGTCTGTGTCTGGGTGTGTGGCCGTCTGCAGACATGAGGGTGTGAAAGACTAGTGCTTGGGTCTCACAGAGCAGTGCACGGAGACCCAACTGTGTGTCAGCTGGGCCACGCACCACACTCTGAATGACAGGTCAGGTGGGGTGTGGCTTCTCTTTAGTGACTTAGTTGCGTCTGCTCAATTGCAGTATGCTGACCAGATGACTTGGTCTAAAATGTTGGACCAGTCTGAGACCAGTTACACGATGGGACTTAAAGTTGCCATGTTAAAGCCACAATGTGTAGAATTGTTATGATTGTACCAACATTCAAATTATTGTGATGACGAGACTTTTTGTTTGTAGAATAATGGGACAATCCTGATGAAAATTGTTGCCATCTATGTCTTTTTTGATACCACTAGGAGTCACCAAAGTCAGAACACCTACATTCCTACTTAAAGAGGCTTTAAGGGCACAGTAGGGGGTCATCAAGTGTTGCTCTTCAGCTCCTTTAGAGGGCAAAGCCAGAAAGAAAGATAATACGTATTGTAACTGGCATAATGATAATAATTTCCTGCTGCTCCACTACTCACATGAAGGAGAATCTTTTTTTTTACAACCTGGGTCTCAGTGTCGTAGTTTTGTCCAATAAACCTATACGTTAACATAACATTGCACTGACCAGCATCACTGTAGAGATGACAGACAGCACTCTGCTGGAAACAGCTTTACAAAAGCCTCAGACAGTTTATACGCAGCTAGTTTGCAGCAACTGTCAAAAGCAGATATTTGGATTTGAACATTAAAAGTTAGTGCTTTCTGGCATTACAGAGCCGCAGAACATCAATCTGCAGGTTGACCTGGATGCACATCACTGTATTGTTTACAATGAGATGTGAGAAGTTATCTGACCAGCACAACTGAGGAATCAGTAAAATGAGAAGTCATATAGATTATTCAAAATGAAGCACAGGAAGGTCTTTTGTTGTTGGTTTAAGGATCATATTTCTTTGGTCCTACTGGACTCTGTTGTAGAGCTGTTTCAAGCAGCGTTTACAATATCCACAATAATAACGAACAATGTTATGTTAACCTATAGGTGCAGTATATTAATTCAAACAAGGACAATAAGACTCAGGTTGTAAAATATCAATTTTCCATTAAGACGTAATGGATGAGGAATGGGGTCAGTATTGACCTTTTATAAGTGCCGCCCAATTGGCTGAACACAGACAGTTGATGCACATTTTCAGTGTGCAGATCTTCAAAGACAAGTTATCAAGCCTGGAGCCCTGTTACAGGGCTCATCCTGCGATTGTAGAACTAAGATTTTAAAATGTAATTATCATTATTTCTCTCTTTCCCAGTATGACACAGAATCTAATTATGCCTCTTCTCCATCAGCTTGCTCCTGAAACTCATCAGTGAAAGGTGGTTGGGGAATCAGGTTATACAACTAGGTGATTTAAAGGTAAAATTATAGCTTGCATCTCATTTTCACTGATGTTTTTCTGCAGGAGACTCTAGACAGCCTGTCTTCCCAGTTGTCTGTGGCTCGACCGGGATGGGAGGACAAGAGCACAACCCTTCATCAAAATTACAAGGAACTGCTCTCTGAATTTGGCCTGAATGCACTGGACATCTAAAAGACAGGCTCCTCTCAGTGAGACACATTTGTTTAATGTTGCATCTACAACTTGGTTCTGTTTGATCAGACTCTTGCATCCGTGTTTGCTTCAAATGAAAGTGACGTCCGCGACAGCATCAATTTGCATCTCACAATTTAGTATGCCTAACACACGGATGGATGTTGTTATTATATAATATTTTACCATCAGAGTACAAAATAGGCTGAGTTATCTATGCATGTATTCCGCAGTTCACCGTGTAGTAGCTGTAATGTTGTGTCATGCCCACTAGATGTAGCAAATGACTGTTTATGGTCGCCAGAATATCTTAGACACCCAGACATTTTAGTATGTATTCTGTCTTTATATGTGTAAATGGATGGTATACTTTGTTCTTTGTTGAGACAAGATACTTCTTAAGCCAAATAAAAGTATGTGAGGACTACACTAACATGGTATGAAATGAATGATACAGGGGGAGACTATACTGTTCTGTACATAAACAGCAGGTAGGCATGTTAGCAAAGACGGAAATGTAGATACCATCGTCTCAGGCTGTGTTTTATGCTGAGTCAGTGGACCGGAGGCCAAATATGGTCACCGGCAAGAGAGCGTAAGGTGAAACTGGCCACATGAACCACAGAGACGTAAGACGTGACATTCCCACCACTGCTAGACTGCAATACTACTACACTGCAGTGTTTTCATTCAACCCACAACTATGACAAAACAGAAATCACGAGAAAGGAAAATATAAAAAGTAAACAAATACAATGTAATGTTCAGTATGAGGTAGACTAACAAAAGACAATAACAAGAGAAAGGCAAAATAACAGTTAATGATGCAGGAAATATGATTTAGCTGCCCAGCATCGATAAAACCCGATTTCCCCTGCAGGGAGCCAGATAAACAGATTTTACTTCCAAGGCTGTCATTTGTGCGTCTTTTTCATGGCCCAGTGCAATGTTTTTAGCCTCTCATCTGTAAGGTAATGAATCATTTACTCGGGGCTTAAGATAATTCTGTGCTCTAACGACCAATTAACACAGGAACTCAAGAGGCCTTTATCTGAAAACCAATATTTTCTCCTCAAACCACAAGGAGTTGTTGCCTTCAGAGGGATTGTGTTTCTGTTTGTTAATGGGGTTCTACTGCCGTCATCCCAGTGCTCAGTATGAGATAAGCATAGTGCACCTGTTCCCTGGAGGAACACAAAAAGATTACGTATTTGCAGTGTGCCTTATAGTAATATTCTCCTTATGGAAAAGTTACTATAAAAAAACTCTATAGTAATCAGTAGGGGGAAGTACTCAGTAAGTACTTTAGCAAAAGTACAAATACAGCAATGTAAAAATACTCAATTACAAGTTAAAGTCCTGCATTTAAAAAGTCATAGTGCAGGAAAATGGCCCTGTGGCTGGTATAATATATTACGTCATTAGATAGTTAATACTGATGCATTAGTGTGCATGCAGCATTTTACAGTTTTAAGTGGTTCCCATGCTAGGGGTCGGCCCCCTCCAAAGGGTCACAAGATAAATCTGAGGGGTCTTGAGGTGATTAGTGGGGAGAGGAAAGACAGGGATTACAAAGTCCTGCTACTCAAATTTATAATTATCTTTTTTTGAAAATTTTCTCTAATCTTTGCTTTTTTGGTAAATATTGGATAATTTCTTTGGGCCTCAAACTGTAATTTAAATGAAACCATCTCATACATTTAGAGGGGAAATGTCTCTTTGGTGGAACTGCGAACAACTCATAGACATCTGAAATGTTGGGGCCCCAACTAGACGCTGCTTTTTTGTGAGGGGTAACAAATAAATATATGTGATGGAATAAGAAGCACAATATTTCCCTCACAGATGAAGTGGAGTAGAAGTATAAAGTAGCATGAAATGGTACATAAAATGGTACTTGCACAATACTTGAGTAAACTTTCCATTCCTGGTAGTAGTATATACCTAAGGTGTATATAACTTTCTTTCTACAGGATTGTCCATGCTGAACATGATTAATGAACTGATTCTAATTTGAACCCTGCTAACGTTTGTCTGCTGTCATTGATGCATTTGCTCAGATAAATGATGCTCTGTAAAAAAGTGGAGTCATTATGGAAAGTGACTGATGTATACTTCAATCTCCGGAGCTTTAATCCAAGGTCAACAAATACTTTTGGTACCAACATTCAACTGAGTTTAGTGACAATTTTATCTGTAACAAATCTGAAGAACGCTTGTGGTTTTGTTATGCTGTACCTAATTGACCGATTTCCACAATAAAAGCTGTCTGCTGTCATTTTTTCTGATGAATACCGGACAATGAATGCTGGCTGCTGCACCTCCACTGGAACTTCACTGTTCAGCTTCTGGGTAATGGTGCAACAAGATGGCCTCCAGCTGATGAATCAAGATACCCACACTGTGATTTCCCATGGAGGCAAGTGCATGAGAGAGATCACATACAAATACACCCACACACACACACACACACAGACAGACAACTAGGTAATCAATGCTCCCCCATCTGTGGGCCACCGATCAAGGCAGGAATGAATAGTGAGGGAACGAAACACAGTAAATGAAGCTCCATTTTATTTCTCTGAAAGACAAACAATGCCAAGATGTTTTGGTCAATATGTTCAACAACAACTGTCAGTGAACAAAAGGCTGTATAACAGCGTTGACAGCGTCTCACCTTGGAGAGAATTCTTGCACTCTCAATACCTTTTCTTTGAACACACAACGACAACAACAACAAGCCTTTTGCAATCAATTGCCAGCAAATCAATAGGAAAGCTCTCACTTAAATATGTGCACCAGTCTCACTGTGAATTAGGCAGTTTCCTCTGATAGTCTGGTATGTCTTTCAATTGGTATCCTTAGATCCAGTGCTCATTAGTGGCTGTTATGGGACGAATGTATACATGCACGCTGTTAACCTTGGGAAATCTGCTGTCAGAGCAGAGAAAGCAATTGTTTGACAAAGGGATGCACTCTTCGCAATAAAGATTTAAAGAGTGGATTTGACTGAATGCAAAGTTATAGACCCACAATATTGCAAACATCTCTAAATATCCCAGGTTTCATGTTTTGGTTTCTGGACACAGAGTTTGTGAGGCTCAAAAAATATGAATTTAATGTGAGCGAAATGGGAAAAAAACATTTATTTACAAGGAATTGGCTGATAAGAAAGTCACTCTTCAAGTGTATGGGATGTGAGCTGTTAGCGAGGCAAAATGCATCAGACTCAGTACACTATAACTCCTAAATCCTTGCAGAATAACAATCAACTACAGGGAAATTGGTATTGCTATGTGCTACAACTGGGTAAACTCGAGGAGTGAAGTAGATTTCCACACACCTCTGCAGGCACTCATTGCTCATCATGGGCTCCATAAATCCAACAGCAGCTAGGCAGTGGTGGGTAGGGATGTGCTGAATTTATGGACCTGGAGCACCAGAGGCAGAAGGAGAAGCATGAGCGCGATGAAATAAACTTGACACGGAAGTGACATACAGGTGGCGGTGAGTGTTTATGTGTGTGTGTGTGACATGCAGGTTGGTGACGTACTGAAAAAACTTGTCATCTCTAATGCTGCAGTGGAAAGATTGTGAAACAGGCACTCAGAGAGGAGAGAGGAGAGAGGCAGTCTGAATTAAACCGTAAATCAGATGCAAGGTGTTGTGCGGCGTTCACTCACTATCCTGAGGAGAGAGAAAAATCCACTGAAAATCACAGTGATAGATGGACTACGGACGAGTGGATGCGTATATAGCACATGAGCGAGTTGTTAAACTCATTAGCCTCCGTTAAGACTTCCCACCCACACAAATTCTCAGCTGTTCCACTGATTCACAAGAGTGCAGACGTTAATTCAGTTATGGGAGAGAAACAAGAGGTAGATGTATCAGCTCTTTCTGGTTCACTCAACAATCGTCATGTTTACTCAGCTAGAAACCCATACATCCTCATATTGCCTCTCTGCATGCGTACATGTCACAGCAAAACAGGTGCGCTTATCTGAATATTTCTCCCGGCTGAATAATAAAACTTGAAAAACAAAGTGCACTCAGACGCTATTTACCATGACAGAGCTAAACAGCTCAGAAGGTCAAATACATCAGAGCAAAGAAGAGACAAAACCAGAACCCCACAGAATGGAGGTTGTTTTAAGAAATGTATTTATAATGGAATAAAAATGTCAACATAAGAAAATAAAGCATATAAAATATAGCAGCCAAACCCTGCCATCTCTCTCAGTGGTCTCCCAGCGAAGGTCGCCCAGTGTTTCAGTGGGATTTGTTTTAATTCTTACTCTACTGCTCCTCGTGCCTTCAAGGTAATTGGCAATCTCATTCCGACTACGCTTGATTTAGCACCCCTGTAAATGTTTTTAGTGCTTAAGAAGTTAGCATCGGGTGCAGTGAGAGCCTTCTTACTCTCATGAGTTTCTTAGTGACATTCAGCAAATGGATAGAAACTTCTTTTATAAAACTGGTAATGAAATGTGGGTCTTTTTTTCTTTGCTATTTGCTTGGCAATTTGCCTTTAACAAGTTATTATAGAAAGAAATATAGAAAGTAAACTGTCTGTTTGTTTTGACCATTATACTCACAATCTGTGTATGTGTCCATATGTATGTGTGTCTAAATGGCATAATGTGGCCATACAAACATTATACACATGTAGGTCTGTATCTCTCTGTTCTATTAGCATAACCAACTTCAAATGACTGTTACACTTTAGACCATTACTGGGGAACCCTGTTGATTGTACTGTATTTACACACCGTCTGCGGGACAATAATACTTCATTACTTGAGGATTAGGTGCATTGGCACTATTGGCGCTTCAGCAGACGATATAATGCCTCTGTGATTCCCATTCATTTCTATGGGGTGCCGATTCAAGCAGATTCAACGCTGTTTCAAACACCGATGTGTTCTTGTGGGAGTTCAGACACACTGCAAACCTGAGTCGAAATGCCATCTGAAGTCCTGAAACACTTTTTCAGCAACTGATTGAACTGACATTGAAAAAGTGGGGAAAAAAAAGCCCCCTCAAATAGAAATTCTACTCATTTGTGATTCCAGTCACCCAAATGTTCAGACACATCAATTCACTGAAAACGCTGTATTAGTACAAATGTGCTAATACTGCAGTTCACTCCAGGTCTGTCAGCGGTTGATCCACCACAGTGTCACATGTTCTGAAACAGCATACCAATCACGGGTATTAACACAATAACAGGTTATTGAAAAATACAGAGGCAGATTGGGTTAACTCATATCTGGGAGATGTTACTGTGCAGATGAAATGGTTAAACAGAATGATTCAGCAACAAGGTGACAGTGTGACCACTCAGGTGTCTTATCATGATTCTACAACAACATTTACACACGGTGAATGATCTCAGGAAATGCAAGATACTAATTATGATTAATTACTTTGCAAAGAAATGTATTTTGTTATCTTAGAAGGGAAATGCTAGCCCAATATTTAAGTTATTCCTCTATCAGTTATCACCATTTTTACCATTAGAGTAATGGTGACCCTAGAGAGGCAAAACTATGGGTTAATCTTTGAAGGCTCTTCAGTTATGAGGACTTAGGAGATTTATCCAAATGTGAAGGGGATGCTGAATTATTAGCAGTTTTTGTTCTAGGGTTAACTGATTTATGTTTTTCTTTTGAGGTGTTTTACTCTTTGTGATATCTAAATTCTAAGGATTTTTTCCCTTCGTTTTTTGATTGTTATTGTTACTAGTTTCTTCTTCCTTTCGTTTTTTGAAAGAACTTTGTATGGGAAGATTATAAGTGTTGCTGCTGGGCCGTTCAGGAATAGAAAGATGTAAGATGGCTTCTTGTCATGTTTGGGTTTGGAGGTTGGGGGCGGGTTTGTATTGGAATGGAGGTTTTGATTTGTGTGTAGGTACTGTGATCGATTTTGATTTTGTGACGTGAAGAATGAGGTGTGACCAACTGACAAGCGGAAAAAACAAACAAACATGGTGAATGATCAATAGATTGGACACCTCAATTCAACATTCACTCCTTTTTAACGTTGCTACTTTAAAAGAGCATATACAGAGAGTTTCTAACCATGACAACCTGCCGGTGAAAAATGACGAAGATAGAAAGTGAACGTGGCTAATAAAAGTACAAGAGAGATACTGCTGCGGTACCTTCAAGCTGTGTTGAGTTGGTGGCCTAGTTTTGAGGGATGGTGATTGACAGAACCTGATGGGCAGATTTAAAATGATGGACATATCAGAGATAAGCAAGACGCAGTGAAGACAGGTGGATGACCGCTGATTCCCACTGTGCAACAGTCAGGCTATCATACAGCAACACCTTCAAACGGGTCGGTTCAGAGGGGAAACACTAAGTCACGTGTCACAGTATACGCAGAAAGTAACCTAAGAATCCTGTTGCTGGTGTTTTGTCTCATTGTTTCACTTTTGGAGGTATGGTTGACATAATGCAAATAAAGACAACTAAAACTGAACTGATACATTTCAAAAAGTGACTGAAAATTAGAATAATTGAATCATTTCAGTTTGACTTCCATCAATTTTGATTTAACCACCTTCAAAAACAGCTGACAGAATCATCTTTCAGGTACGTCCTTTATCAGCTTGCAATAAAGATCCGGCTCTCGAAGACCCGATTAATATGTTATATTTAAGTTTGGTTTGGGATTTTGCAAAAATAAACGTAAAAGTATGAAAATGTCATAGAGCTTCTGGGCTGATCTGAACTGAAATACTCATCAGAAGCAGTGCGTAAAACATCACATTCAATAAAAGTTTAACTGCCTTGACATTCAAAATAACTCAACTCAACTGCTGATATAAAAACCTTTTTACCGGGGACTTCGTGTTTTTGGTTGGTTCTGATATATGCCGGGTTTCATTCATACACTGGCTCGTCCTCATGAAACCTGAATCATTCTTGAATATGTGAGATGGAGAAAATGACTTCTTACTCTTTAAAAGAGATACTGTGCAGGAGACTGTGGGTATACTTTTAAGTGAGAGATCATAAAGAGGACAGGTGATGAGACAATAAATGTGTCATGGTGTCAGAGATGTAGGAGGAAAGATGGAGGAGAAAGTCGTGTCAACACACAGAGGAAGAAGGAAATAAACGGATGTCTTCGTGTATGTGTGTTTGTGTGTGTAGCCATCATGTTTTTAAGCAGGTATTCAAAACAGGAAATCATTCTTTCAGCTACTCAGCCACCACTTTTAGCAATTAATCATTCAATGAGCCTGCCAACACCTCTGGACATGCATCGCTGTCTTTCAGAGATACCAACAGTTAAAACATTTTTTAATAGAATATCACTACTATAAAAGAAGTCTGTGTGTCTGTATGTCTCTGTTTGTTTTCTAGGTTCAGTTGAGTCTGTTGTCTTCTCAAGGCTGTGGTGCTTTCTTCAGCCACAAGATAATACTTATGGTTTTTGGCACTTTCAAAATAAAAGGATTTGAAGGATGACCTTGCATTAGTCTGTTCATCTTTGTAGCTCTTCAGAGGCAATATACGTTCATACAGTAAATTGTCAGATAAAAAAAAGGAAACTTGTTTAAAGTGTTTTTTTTTTTAAGAATAGAATAACAATATTCAGTACTGATAATCCAACAGAGGACAGAAATAATTTAAAAAGGAAAGAAAAAGAAACAGCACAATGATAAATGACTGAAAATACTGCATAGTACAAATGCCCCCATAGCTGTTTTTGTCTGTCCTGTTTTACACGGTACAAAGGGCCGTCAGGGACAGACCACAACGAGACAGACTCATCAGTTTCTCCTATGACCAAGGAAAAAATTCACCCAAGGAGATTCCAAAAGTGACTACTGGCTGTTGCCTCTAGGGCAAAACAAAGTTCACAGCATTGTCCTGCCCTTTAAGATCAAGCTCTGGATGGCTGAATCAAAATACCATGTGATCTTTGATCCCTGGAAAGTAGAGAGGTGGCTGCTGAGAAAATCAGTCCTGTTGGAATCGCTGGGCGTTATTCAGGTTCACTGCTATTTGTGGTCTTGTCCCACTCTATGCTCTCCTCGCTGTGCGTGGGAGAAGGTAGGGCCCCAGTGGCCCCTGTGGGACGCATCCTCAGTCCCTGGAAGCGGCGGCACTCGGGGCAAATGCGGATGTGGCTGCACCCCCTCGCAACCAGGGCAGCCTCCTGTGCCAGTCTGTGGGAGAGGGGTTCAGGCAGTCCGGTGCCCCCGCACAGCTTGCCGTTGCTGAGGCTGACGGCGGCCGCTCGCGCCCGACGCTCCTCCAGGGGTAGGGGCCGCGGCCGCATTATTGATGCCGTCCGCCGGCGCCTCACCTGAAGACTGTCGCGACACAGGACGATCCCCTGGAGCTCCCGCAGCATCTCCTCACACACTGACTGCTGCAAGCACACACACAGGGAGAAAAAGATAGGGGAGAGGGGGATAAGAGAGGGAGAGAAAGGGAGAGAGGCCAGACAACTCACTGGCTGACTTGATCAGGACAGACTGACGGACATCACAGACACATTACACATGCATTTCATGGTTATCGTTATAATCAGTGTATAGATGGCTGGTGTAGCTTTAACAACCAGCAGCAAAAACAACAACAGATATAATACATATGGAATTTTAAACATACTTTTCAGACACATACAGACACGTAACACACACATTTTATCTCCTGGACTGATGGTCGAGTGATTCACTGGGTATCTACAGTATGTAAACTCAAATAATTACAATGACAGACACGATACTGCAGCTCAGGTGCAAGACGGGAGGCTAATTAACAATCCACACATGCTGCACGTGAGCACAGTAACAACTATACAGATGCACACAGGTATAAACCCACCCACCCACACACACACAATCACATATACACACACACAGACACAAACACACACACAGGGTTTACATGTTAGAGTGAAACATCGATCTATGCTGCTCAAAAAGAAGAAATCACATGAGTTGTTTTTTGACTTTCACATTCTGAATGTTTATTGAAATAAAATCACAGCGCGGAGTCCATTTGAAAAGACAGTTATCAAGTATCTTTTAAAGGAATCACACCAGAAATAATTGTATCACTGCATGCACATCTTTCTTTGATGTATTGCTCGGCCATTTTTTTTGTTAATGGTTTCCCCGCCTCAAGAATAGCGCAGCAGAGCTCCTTCACCAACAGAACTGATCATTTTCTGGAAATTAAAACTGGCCTTTGTCTTGATGAAAATGCCTCTCCAAACAGCAGGAGTTCTGTCACAAGACACACTCCACATATTGCTTTCTGGTCCTCACTCCAGATGAAGCTACATTGAAATTTATATGAGATTATATATATATAATTTTGACTGATCATTTGTACAGTTTTTAGGATTATAATAATCACACACCATCTGTGTAAACCACTTCAAACTTTTTACAATGAAAAATACTTAGTTACTTTTTTATCTGCGTTATCTGTAGAAATCTTTCATTTAAAAACCGATGCTCCCATCTACTTCCCACATCTGGCTGTACTGACAATCTGTTATTAACGCAAAGTTCTGGTTGACGGCCACAACTAGTCCATTACTGTCCATCACTCACCAAATGTAATGAACAACTTCTGGTCTCTGACAACTGGATTTTGAATGGAGATGTGCACACAATGCCAGGCAACCACAGTTATTATACTCCCATTGGCAGCACCTTGTAAGCATGTATTCACCACCAATACGATCTAACTACATTCAATATTCTATATAATGTACGATATTCTATGTGATATATATATGAATCTTCTACTGCTATAAAGAGAAAATACTCCATATGCATGTACTCTGAGTGAGGTATAAGTGAGGTATATCTTTGGTTTTGTGCTGCTTATGTCTCATAAGCTGGAGGGAGGGAGGCCAGAGGAAGAAGAAGACGCCTGCTACACTTCCTGTCAAAGCTGGAAGCTGGAAAGTCTAGCAGCTCCGCGAGGGGGAGGGTACCAGGGAGGGGAGAGGGAGACAAAGCAGATGCAGGTTAGATAGCCCTCTCTCACCTCATTTCCTGGTGTCTGCCTTAACATCCAGACAAACTCCAGCACTGCCATGAAGATAGCCACCAGCAGGCCACACACCAGCACCACGAAGATACCGCCGATGTTCTCCATGCCGAGACCTGGAGACGTCAGGATGTGGTGGGAGAAGTGAGAGTTAGAGGGAGGGAGATAATGAGGAAGAGGGATTTGTAGTCAAAGAAAAAGGAGGCAAAGAAACTAAATTGGACAAAGTGTTGTTCCAAACACTGACAAGCTGACGTGGTGCTGAAGAACAAGCAGATGAGGATTAACCGGACACAAACCTTTGGCACGGTGGTCCTCCTCCTTTGGACACTTGCCACCATCCCACCACTTCCTCTTGAGGATCTCCAAACGATTGTCCTCCTGCATTTTGAGGATGGCCAGGTCAAACTCATCACGGTACACTGACCCTGCAGGGAAGAGAGGGGCAAAGCTCACAACTGCACACTGCAAAAAAATCTCCTCACAAAGAACTCCAACTTAAAACCTTCAGACAAAAAAATCTACTTGTTTCCAGGGAAAACACACTCATTTTGTTAAATCACATTACTTTGTCATCTGATTCGCCATGGTAAATGTGAAATGATGTCACTCTATTACAAAATAAGATTTCAGATATAAGATTAAAGGGCTTATTACAATTCTGCAGTGCTCTACAGGTCACATCACAGTATGCAGTATAGAACGTCATCCACTAAAGAGTGGGTTTATCTATCCTTTAAAGATCAAAGGAATTGAAATTAATCTTGTTTACTTTAAGGTGTGTTCTTCCCCCCGTCTGCAGTATGAAACCCGAGATCAAAGTGTAAGTAAACCCTGTGTTTCTGCTCTCAGAGCAGCAAGCAAGCCATACAGAAACAGTTCCACATTCAACAGAAACAATATTTCAAATTCCCTTTCTCTCGTCCTCACTTCTCCCATCACAGCTTGGAAACAGCCGCTCTATTAAAGACTAGCAGTAAGACTCTTTTAGTTTCTCACTTTTTGCATCATTTTCCCCCATGATAGCAGCTAATGGTTTGGCTTTTCTGGGGTTTCACTTTCAATTTAACTCTCCAGTGTGACGTTTACGGTGTATCCTCCAACTAATGCCCCTGCTCTTCATTTCCCCCTTCTTAGCTTCTATATGAATTGAACAGTGTATTTAAACAAAACCCAGCTGCCTTCATTTTACATTGAACTTCCTTTCCCCTCTTCTTCTCCAACAAACTGTCTTCTGTCTCAGCCGCTGATATCCATCAGGTCTCCCACCTGTGTGAGTTAACTGTAAAGTTCTCCTTTTCTTTTCTCTTACTTTTAATTCTCCTTTCCCCATCCCCATCATCTCCACCCCACCATTCTCCACTCACCCAGTGGCATGCCGATGCCATAGCCCTTGGTGTCCAGCAGTCCCCCAATCTGAGTCAGGTTGCAGTTCCTCTGGCGGTAGTACTCGTTCATGGTGCTCTCCAGCAAGTAAGCGTAGTTGGAGTTGAGGACACGGGCGATGCCCTCCTCCGTGCTCTTCACAAACACACTGGGCTGTTTTGAGTGCATGAAGTTCCACATACGCTGGTAGGTCTGGTAGCGAGAGTTCTGCAGAGCGGCGATCAGGAGAAACAGACACAGTCAGATGTGGGAGACAGTAAACAAAAGTCTATTAGTCGCAGATAAATATTTCTTTCAGTTTCACAGAGGTGGAGATTGGTTTTCATTTGTTTTTCTTTTTCATTTTCTTGACTGATGGATTTATTCAAGCTCTCTGATTCTCCAAAAGGTGTGCTGCAGTTAAATGAGAATCATTTTTTTTCTTTAGCAGATCTTTTTCCACTTGAGTAGCTTCAGAGTTTAGAACAGAATCTTCACTTAACATCTCCACCTGTCCTCTACTTTCTCATGGCCTGTCCTCCCTGAGTTATTCAAGGTCCAGCAGACGTGAAAGCGCAAAGAAAGACAAGGCTAATGTCTTTAATGTCTTCCTTTCCTTCCCTCTATATCATCCTTCAATGTCTCTCTCCCTGTAACACACTCTCTGTTTCTCACACTCTTTTTCTCTCTCTCTGAGGTCAAATCTTGAGAGGATGAAAGAGGATAGTGTGTGCCTCTCTTAGGGCCCTGGACAGTGCCCCATCTCCCCGAGGAGATGGATATTGAATGGTTGTGGCGAGGAGCAGACAGGAAACAGATAAAACCTGTGGTTAGAGGAGGAAGACAGGAAGGACAGTAAGGTGATGAGAAGGATAACATCACTGATGGCCCATTGATCACTGCAGGTTCTTAGGTGAGTCTGTGTGTATGGCTGTGATTTAAGAGCGTAAACAATCTATCACATGCAATGATGTGTGCAACTTCTGACCTGGAAGAAGGTCATTGTGGATCCTCCGTGCATGGTGCCGTACTCTATCGCCGTCTGATCTGCCAGGTCGTCTACTGACTCTATCGGCACCTCCATCCTCTGGACTGTTAGGAAGGCAGCCAGGTTGGCGGTGTAGGATGAGATGATGATTAATGTGAAGGCCCACCTGTGGAGGAAAGGCAGGGGACAAGAACATATGTATTCACCAATAAAATTATGTAAATGAGAACACTGGTGTATGAAGATAGATTGTCTGGGTGAAAGTGTAGGTTTAAAATAACTGCGCACCTGAGAGGAGAAGACACTGCAGGATTTTCAGTGGATGACAGGGTGGATGGATAAATGGGTGGGTGTGTATAGATAAAGGTGACAATGCTCGGTTTGGATGAAAGGAAGTGACGTTTTAGCTGCAAAGGCAGACATACACAGACAATGTCTCACGTATGCGCATGCACAACTGCCATCACTATCTCATCTTGAACCCTGATGTCCTGGAAATCTGGAATGAAGCTTCAAGATCACATCAAAGATGAAATGTATTCCATGACGGAGCAATACGCACCATATTAAAACAGAACAGACTTGAATGTGGATTTTAAAGCTGAAAACATGCAAATGCACTCATGTTTGTGCGTCTCTGTAGCCAATACTAACCACACTCCGCTGACACAACGTGTGGACAGAGCTCTGGGAGCAATGGTGGATCCTTGCTGCATGAAGCCGCCAACTGGGAACCAGAAACTGTTGCCAAGTGAGTACTGGTTGATCAGCAGGTTACAGCGACCTTTTAGACACGGGTGGGGGTTGTACCACTCATAAGGTGTCAATCTGGGGGGAACGACACAACGGGGTTAGACAACAGAGAGAGTCAGAGGAGGAACAAAGCCAACAAGAGTGGGGATTTGGATTAAGTATTCTGAGTAGAGCAAAACTCAAGAGACAGGAAGCGAGCGAAATGGAGAAAGAAAGGGAGAGACAGACAAGGAGCAAAACAACTCTAACAGTCAACTGAGCACAAAGTCACCTTGGTTCTCTAGAGAAAGAACCAACCTGCTTTTCATTCCCCATGTGCTGCCTACTTAAGCAGTGGGGGAGAGGGAAGTGTAATTGTTATGTTCAAATGGTGCTGCATGAAGCCAATGTTATGTGATAACTCTGTTTGAGACGGCAGTGTTAAAACTACGGCATAATTTCCTCCTGATCTGCTGAAATTAATAAAAAAGTTACAAAGAAAAAAAAGGAAGCATTTAAGGCTTGTAAAGGAAAACAAATTAAACTGACAACTTCACATTTTTTTACGTCTACCTTAATGCAATACTCACATGCCCATATGTACACTGAAAGAGTAATTGGTCGCTGTAATCATTCGTCCTGTTCAAACTGTCTGTGAAAAACATCCATTCCTAATTCAGGTGGGTATCTTCCATTGTTTTAGTAGGAAACTCCCTCTTTATGTTTCATTGGACTGTGTTTACTTGCTGAACACAAAGAAGGAATTTCATGCTACAAAGACTGTAACGTTGGTAGGTACCCACATGATTTGTCTGATTCAGACTACTGAAGCCTCAGAAAGAGGACTTTGGATCTTGTCCTCCTGTCACTTACATTGGAATTTCATTAGGAAGGGATCTCTTTGTGGCCAGTATGGACAAAAGAAACAATTACAGCTACTGATAACTTTGTCAATGTACATTTCAACATGCGAGTATTGTTTTAGGACAGACCTGAATAAACGTAAACCTATGCTTTAACAAGCATTTAATGCCCAGTATGATTGTAAAGGAGAGCAAAAGTGGAGAGTGCATATTATCCACAAAACTGTCATGATCAAATCACATCACTCAACTTCTGCAGATGGTTGTTCATATGGCAATTACAATACACCACGTACAGGACTCTCTTTAGAGCAGTAGTACATCTACCTGACAGGGGACTGATGTGATTCCAGATGGTGTTACATAAGACATAACATTTGCATTTCTGATAAAGTTTCTTCACAAGATGCCGTGTAATTTAATAATGTTCCCGTTGTATAAGCTATGATAACTTGCAGCAGCAGTTGTGCCAGTACCCTCCCTGACCAGCAGGTGTCAGTATGACGCTGGAGACCCACCACGGGGAGGAGAACATCTCTTTCGCCGTTATGAAGAAAACTGGAGATACTGAAGAGAAGTGAGGGAACAGACACCTGTTTCCTCCTCTGCACAACCCACAAACAAACCTCTTTGTGTTTTTACTCTCTGTACTCTCACCCCTTTGTTTGCCTCTCATTGTTTTCGCTTTCTCTCTCTCATCTGTACAGAGTGTATTTTACTGGTGAGCTCCTTACCTGGCCACCAGAAAGAGGACGCAGCTGACAGCCAAGTAGGCCAGAAGCATGAAGAGCCAGACTCCAGGGGAGAAGGGATCCAGGAAGGAGAAGTAGCCTGGCCTACGTCCCTGAAACACACACAACACACACACACACACACACACACACACACAGTACAGGGTTAAAACCATTAAAGCCTGCTCAGACCATGTAACACACAAGCCAACCCAACTTGGGCTATTGTTGAACGAGATCGAGAGGTTAAATACTTACTCGTGAAGGTGAAGATTAACCAATTAGCATGTGAAAAAACATCTAAGTCTCTAACATCACCTCCATACAGTGAGTGCCGAATTAATTAAAAAGAAATGTTTCTAAATTTCAGTGTTGATTCTTTTGCCCCAGGTCCAATTTGGTCTGTGTTAAACAACATTTAGCGCCGCCTGTGTAATTTGGAAAAGATGAAAAGGGTGACTGGGACAGTAAATAAAGGGATTTTGATGTGATAAGCATAGATTTTCCTGTCCTAAACTGATAGCATTATAATTATATGAATCTCATTTGCATGTAAACATTCAGATCAACATTGTATGAAAGCACAAACTCAGTCTCCCATGAATTGTCAACAGAGTGGCACAGGGCTGTATATTGATACAACATCACAGATAAGAGGTTTTATTTCCCGGATTCTGGCACTGAAAAAAAACAAAAACTGACTAAATTAACTGACTACTTCCTGTTGATTGGTATATAGTATGCTTTTACATGAATCACATTAGATACAGTATTAGGTCCAGTCATAAAGAACAATTAGAAGTCATAATTATTAACAGAGACAAAGACAACAGTCACCATTTGCGCTCTCCACAAGGTTGCAAGCAGCAGAGAGAGAAAGGTCAAATAATCAACTAAACCATTACAGCTACACTAAACGAAAAGAAATTCATTTCTGTGACCTATGGTTGATTTTCTGTATGACTGGGAGTGCACAGCGTCCCAGCTTGGAGGAAAAAAAAGGAAAACAGATTAATAGCTTTGGCTTGGACAGAAAGGCTAGCTGTGCCAAAGCAGCTATGGGCTGTTACAGTACGTATCGGTTTGGATTGGTAACCAGTGGTAGAGGAGATAAAGTGGCTGAAATAGGGTTGGCAGCGTGTACACCAATGGGAATATAGGGGCTAATTCCTAATGTTTCATTATCCAGCACCAACAGCTATTGTCCTCTAAATGAAACCAATTACCGGTGAACCAGCGGCAAGTATCAGAGTAATTGTGTGTGATTATTTATATGTGTGTGTGTGTGTGTGTGTGTATGCTCATATCTCTTATGTGCATGTTCAGCGTATAGCCTGGCTGACCGAACATCAGCAAGGGAATATTAGCTATTTACACACGTCCACCATCTGTTAATGAGTACGAAAATGGAGGTGGTTGTCAGGGCCAGCGAGACAATTAAATCGTGGAGGTGATCAAACAACCAACTGTCCAGGTGTCGTTGTGAGAGGGACTCGCTCAATCATGTAGAAGTTCCTTATCTTATCCTTATCTGAGCAAGCCCACATCACTTTTATACAAATATACTCAATTAGGTCCTCCTAGGGGACATCACGCAGGCCATAACATGGCAGCAATACATTTCTGAGGCCCTCCAAAATTAAATTTGCAGCAAGAGGGTGAAATTATTTTGGTGGGAATTTGTTATGATAAACGAACCCCCATTTAGACTTGCGCAGAGATGAAAACTCATTAATGCGTCTGTAATCACTTGCATATTAGCCTGACTGAGTAAAATAGGAGTGGTGCAGAAAGCAGGAGAAGAGAGTGAGATTCAGTATCATTTTTAGCATGATTCAAATCAGCCTGCCAGTCTTAATGTCTGCCTGTCTATCTATAGAGTGTAATGCTCATGATGATGATGATAGCTGTCTGAAAATAGACCAGTGGAGTGGTGAAACACACACTGGCCATCTCAGAGGTGCTGAGATACTACTGTTGTAAAGTGGGTATCACTGCCAAGCTGCCTCCACTGGCATTATTGGGGTAACAGCAGTATATGCTGACATGAGTCCTCGTGTTTGCTGGCCCAGTTTGGCGCATGCTGAACCAGCATTTTGTTAACTGCTTGCCCCGCTTGTCCACATCTTAAGCTCCCACTAAGGTGCTATTATTAAGATGAAGAGAGCTGCGGAGACGCGGGACTCCCATGCTAACAGATGGTGGAGAAGCGAAGGTGCACAAGAGCAGATCAGGAATAGAGACAGAGAGAAAGGTAGGAAGAGACAGAGATCACAGGGACAACAGGGAAACAGTAGGAGTTGCGCTGCTGAGAAGTCTTGACTCTGGTGCTGTAATACGTGTGCTTTAAGACTCAGAGACAAAGTTATGTTTTCAGGAGTTGGAGGGGAAATTATCCACGGTGAGGCTGCGAGAGACGCACTAATGAGCACACAGAGATTCAAATAGGCTGAAGGGGAACTGCATAAAATGTATTAAAAATCTGTGAGCACGTTTCCAAAATGTGTCTGGATGTTTTCACTGGAAACATTATTTTCTACTTTACAAACATTTTAGGTCTTGTACACTGAGTCCTAGAAATAACAGCTTAATAAATCTCCCTTTAATGATCATCTTGTGACAACAAAGAACGATAATGATGAACCAATGAACCAAAAGATAATTAACACCCAACTGTGTAGTTCCTCTCAGCTCTACAGAGCATTTTAGTGCCTTTCAGCTCATTGTTTTGATTTTACTGCAGCAACTTTACTGTTTTGGTTCTGTCAGGTTGCTGGAAACACAAATCCAAATGAATGCTAACGTTGCTCCTTGTCTGCTGAATGTGTAACTACTGTAAGCAACTTTTGATAATAATAGCTTTATAAAGGTGATAATGTGCCATTGCAGCTTGTTGTGCGGCCCAAAAACAAGCTGTTAATGCAGGTTTAACTTTGCTTTGCCAAAGCATCCTAAGTTCACAGTACAGCGAGTTCACTACTGAATCCTTGTTTATGTGGAGGTGGCCCATAGGACAGGCTGGCTGCCTCCTCTTTCCTTTGATGTAAGGAAATTATGAAACAGTGCATCTGTCCTTCACAGGGGCTTACCTCTGACTCATCTCTGCAACTGAGGGTTCAGTGTCACCGATGTTAGCACAGTTATGAATAACTGATGTGCGCAAACATTGAGTGTATTTAGGAATTTATAAATTATCAGTGATAAATTGACCGGAGAGAGAAATGAAAGAAACCACAAGTACCTCCCAGTCCATCCAAACAGCCTTGGATTATTGTTTAAACAGTGAGCTCATATAGGTGGTCTGCTCTCTCTTCATTTTGGACTGTCAGTAGCTGTGTGCTTGTGCTTGTGTTTCAAAGCTTGTCAGCAGCTGTCTATGCTGTCAGTCATCTGCAGCAGGGTAGATACAGTACGTGCTTGGGCAACCCAGTGCACAGGGAGCGCCGGTGCTGAACACAGAGGCAGCAGGTAGTTGACTTCTGGCTGGGGAAAACACAGCAACCATGGCTAATCTGGTAGTTTCTAACGGGAGATGCACACTGCACAGAAGACTCTTTGACACAGTGACCTAACAAACTAATAGGAGCTGCCTTGGTGTGTGAGTTAGATATCAAAAGTAAAGCTGCCGCAATAAACTGATACATTATAGCCACTGGTTGCCCTAGCTCTTCACACATAAACATTTGCTGCCGTGTTTAAATTATTTTTATTAGAGGCAGGGGAATCATTTTATAGAGGTTTATCATCGCGTTAAGATGATAAGAGGGCATGAGGCAAATCAAAGGACGGAAGAGAATGCAGACGAGGTACAGAGGGCGAAACATCCTTTACGACCCATTTTTACGAGTACATCTCAACAAATAGAATAGCGAGGAATTGCTGCCTATTATAGTATGTGTATGTCCCTTCTTCCTCTTAACACGCAGATGAAGAGCTCATTCGTTTTACCTTGTAATGCCCTTGTTCTCTCTCAGCTTCCCACTGTCCCTCCTTCATCGCACCCCCCCCCCCCCGCCTCTCTCGAGGGATTGCCTGCATGCCAGGGCGGCTGAAGGAGCTGGTGAGGTTATCCAGTCAAGGATTTCACCTAGTCATCCTGCCTCTTGGTATTCATACCACAGCGTTGCCCCCTGAGGCCGCCTGCCTGAATACTGACTCACTGAAGGAGACTTCCCATTGTCATTTCAACTCTCACTCTCTCCTGCTCGCTTCTCTGCTCTCATTTCTACGTCTTCTCTCCACCCATTCTGCTTGTCTTTCTACCTATTTCTTGCTCATTCTCTTTTATGTTGTCTTTCTTCCTCTCCCTCCCTGTGTCCCCCCCCACCTTCTGTCTTCTTTCTGGGCTCTTTGATAGTGTGTGCATTTCTAATTGTGTCAGAGCAGACTCGCTGTCAGCTGTTACGGTTGTTGAGATAGCCACAGGACAATCTGCAGAGAGCAGTTGATTTGGCAGAAAGGTCACAGGGTCATATTCACAACAACATCCTGCTGCCTCTTGGGCTCACCTTATGTCTGTTTGTTTTGTACATGCGAGCGACTCTGCATGCCTTTGTACTGTGTACTGTGAAACTATGTGGGTGTGTGTTTGTCTATGTGCGCAGGGCTACATGTGTTTGCGACAGTGTAATTTTGTCTGAGGTCGTATGTGGCCAGAGAGCCAATAAAGCTCTCTATGCCGCGCTCTACCCTCAGGGCAGCTGCTGAATCTGACACGGCTTCCACACACCCCTAATTAACTCCTATGTCTAATTAAGCACCGCTCTCTCTTCCTCTTAAACACACACACACACAGTTCCCAAAATGAAGGAAACGTTTAAATGATGGAATTGGCACAGATATAAAGGACCACAGAGTGTTGGGATCTTGAGGTTACAGCATATGGCTTTTTGTTGTATGGATGATGAAGGTAGTGGGAGGGATGGTTTTTAGGAGAAGAGGCTGACAGTAGCTCTAGGTTATGTCTGGGTTCATAACTCTGACGTCCAATTCACACATTGTACTGGCTGCTGAGGTGGAGGTGTGCTCTTTGATTTGTGTGTGAAAGCAAATCAAATTTATTTATATGGCCTCAAACCACATGCATGTCTCGACGGACACACACCATATAATATACAGTACTACACGACTACAAATCCCCAACCGGCCACAAAATAGTCAGGCAAGACAGCTGGAGAACCTAGACAGGTAGAGCTTGTCTTCTGCAGAAAAGCTGCAGGCTGTCTCAGATTTGTTCTTATACTTTTTATTTCAATATGGTGCCCCCAAAATCACCCAACAGAATGAGTAGACGAGGCAACAGTGATCCCTCCAGAGAATCAGATCCCCGGTCTTTTTGTGTAACGTTAAACACTGACACAAAATCATGTGACAGGTAATTAAGTGTTGTGATTTGCTGCTGTTCTGAATGCTCCACGTAAAAGTTGACTATGACAGCTGACAGTTTTTAGAGTGGAGGAACCAGTAGAGTTTCAGTCCAGCTTTGTTGCTTCTTTCATACAGGAAAAGAATTGATTTAGTTTTGCTGCCTTTGGTCTGAATTGTGCTTAAAGGCGGTGATGTTTGGGAAACAGTACGAGATAGCTTTGTAATGCACATGATTAATTTTCCCAAAATAGGATTATGCCTTAAACTATATTGTTGTTATTGAGAAAAATATTGTCCATATTGATTGGCTCAGAATGTGAATGTGAAAAACGTGTCACAGCCCTTATAAATAGAAATTAAAGACACAAAGATGCACAATAAATGAGAAAAGCAGTGTGTGTGAGAGAGACAGAGACAGACAAGACATACAACACATACATACTGACAAAGAGGAGAGATGGAGATTAAATGGCTGATAGTCTGAAGGTAATTAATACCCAACAGGCGCCTTTATTTTATTGCATTCGCCATTCTTATTGATCAGACTGAAATTTTAATTTAAAGTTTGAAATAAGCAGCAACCCCCCTGTAGAAATCACTGTGCCTCAGATCAATAGTCAGTGGATTAGAACTAAACAAGTGCAGTCACAGAAATTCAAATATCGAATTTTAAAGCCATGCTGAGGGACCGCCCTGAATCAGATCTGAGAAAATGCTATGGGGCAATGGGAGAGTAAAGAGGGCATGAGGAAATGATGGTGGGAGAGCGAGAGAGAGACAAAGACAAGGGACACCTATCTTCACTTTCCCTCTTATCTTGTACCTCTCTTTTCTCTCTTTATCTTTTCAAAAACTCCATACACCAGTGCTTTATCTTTTTTTGGCATTTCGCTTTATTTGACAGGACCGTAGAGAGGGACAGGAAAGGCAGGGGAGAGAGAGAGAGGGGATGACATGCGGCAAAGGGCCTGGACTGGACTCGAACCCGGGCTGCTCCTGCAAGGATTCAGCCTTGACACGTGGTACGCGTACTACCCGGTGAGCTGACGGGGCGCCCACCAGTGCTTTATCTTAATAATAACTGCTTTCTTCATTTTTCTCTCATTGACCTCTTACCCAGGAATCTGGCGTCAACTGGGTCAAGTCTGTGCTAATTCAACTCTGTGACTCTGTGTGCCAGCCCTGAGGGACCTCAGCTCCATATCACCTCCTCATGCTGCCACCCGCCTGCCTGCCTCCCACTTCAAAGGTGATACGCGACCGAGCAGCCCATTTAACACTGCACCTGCTGCGAACATCGATTGATTCTGCCCAACTGTTGCTGCTCAGTTGAATCCCTCACTGCTACACCTATTAGCCCTGTGCGCTATGGGAAGGTGAGAAGGAAGAAGGTTTACAAGAGGGGGAGACAGGAGCAGGAGGGAATGTGAGTAAACGCCCCTCTGGGATACTACACTAATGTTAGCTAGTGCACGTGCCAGAACACCTCAGTGAGCCATACTGTGCCATGCTATGTCACCTTGGGTTTTGGGGGGGGGGACTGATGATTAATGGGCCACTGACTCTGCCCACACTGGCTCATTTCCACCTGCACTGCTGTTGCTTCACTGTTTCTTGCTTGGGCTTGCTCTCTATGGAGCATGGAGGGTGTTGCTAGTGTGAATAAGGTGGCCAAACCCAATCAGAGGGCAAGCAGAAAACAACTGTGAAACTGCTACGTTCATCAGGAAGTTCACACAGTAAAACACGCCATCTGGCGCTGGCAGGATGGGGGGGCCACAGCAACAGAAGGAGGAAATGGGCAAACACAGGAGAAGTGAAGAGAACCGGACACTATTAAAAAGTTGACACTGCAGGGACAGAAGGGAAAGGATGTTGGGAAGATAAAGAAAGCGAGACTAAGGGTTGAAGGAGAGGAGGGAAGAAGGAAAAGGAGGGTATATCCTTGAAAACACACCAATGCAGGGGAAATGGAGTAGCCGAGAGGTAAAGGAGGCGATAAGGTGCAAAGGAGGAAAGTTTGTGGAAGGATTTAGACAAACTAAGAGAGATAGACTCGACAGGCCAAAAGGGAGAGTGGTTCTTTTCCAGCTATTTGACAGCCTGCTGTGGTACGTCCGCAGGCTGTACGAGAGCCAGTTCGATCAGTTAGAGTGGGTGTGTGTGCGGGGCTGATGGGAGGTAACTCACCAGGTGGACGCGGTACATGATGCTGATGCCGAGGGTCATGAAGGGCTTCGAGAAGTCGATGACCTTTTCACGCTCTGCTGTGATGGTGAGGCCTGCGACTGCCAGGTCAGCTTTCTGAAACACAGAGGGCGAGTAGAATCACATCATGTAAACACACAGCCAAAGACATACTGAACGTAGCCGTGACGACGTAACATACGTTTATGACATAACCAATAATTTAAGCGTCTGAAAAGAAGATGAGGATGACATAAGAAGTGGGCTACTAGATGCAAATTCCGTAATAATGCCCTTTTGTGTCCCATAGCCTCTTTGTACGCCAGTAGCGCTATCTGTGGTGAGGATAATCCAGCATTTGCACTGTGTGTGTGTGTGTGTGTGTGTGTGTGTGTAGGGCACAAGAGAGCACAGGATAACCATTGTGGCCGGCCACGGGAACACTGTCAACACAAATTACTTGACAAAGCAGCGGCTGGTAAAACACACAGACACACACACACACACACACACACACACGAGGAAATGGTCAATGCATGCTGAATACTGGATGGCTCGCTACTCATAATACAGGCCAGCAAAGTGCAACTGCAAGGGATTTTTCATCTCCCAGAGGAGCAAAGAGTGAAAGCAGCAACGCATTGCTCTTTGTCCGCTGCAGGAGAACTAAGAGGATTGGGGAGACGGGAGAGGAATGGGAGGATGAGAGTGGAAGGAGCTCTGCTGCAGCACTGCAGACGCCAGTCAAAACACTCAGCAAAGAGAGACAGAGAGAGGGACATGTGACTTACATGAAAGGGTGTTTTTGCTATATCCATTTGGACGTGATTTTCTTTCATAATTATTCTAACCTTTACAACAGGTTTAAAACGCTACCAGAATACATTCAGAGCTTCAACTAAAAGCCCCAATTCCGCTCCGTCTGTGCCTCAATTAGCGCATTAGATGTAACATTTCCACCTCTTTAACCTCGCCCCAGCCTACAGTCCACACTGAAGCCTCATGTCTCCTGCTGCCCTATCCCAAGCCCGCAGGCTTTGACCCTCCATCATCAGCTGTGCCCAGCCTCCGCCTTGTCTTTTCTCTCTCTCCATCGTTTGAAAGTCCGCTCCCAGTGCCAAAAGGAAGCAACACGCAGGGAACGACCATCCAGACAATTTCCACAAAGAAAGTCACTGATCCTTTGAAAAATGAACACACACGTACTCCGTAACAGCCACTGAAATATTTATGTGACAATAGAATATTAATATTGATTACTGGATTCCTCTGCCTGCCTGCTGTTATGCCTTCCAGTATAACTGAAAAAATAAAAACACAACGTAATGTTGGCTGTTCAATATTGCATCATACCTGTTTCCACTTGCATTCAGTCATATCATGCTTACCCGGTAAAAAAGGACAAAATAAAACTTGTGACTGTGAGGGATGAATTAAACATTACCCTCTAGGATGTAACATTTGACTTCAAGAGTTTAGTCTTTGGAGATGCTGCATGTCTCTGTTCTCTAACTGCAGCACTGTGGATTAAGGAACCAGTACATACTGTACTTAGACGTTGGTCTGGATTCCTCCTGGCATGTCTCATTGTTAGCTCATGCTGTCTGACACCTGTCAAACTAATCACCCTCACAGTGAAATATTGTCCAGTCTGAATGGTATAGGCAGGGACACAGGTATCTGTTGTCCAGAATAACCTCAGGCTGTCCTCCTTTGCTGCTACCAAGTGTATATTTCATATCCTTTCAACTTATCCATTAAACTTGCAACCATGGCGGTTTCTTTGTTTTCTTTCACAATCTTTTTACTCTGCCATCTTTCCCAGTCCCTTCTAAGCATTTAACCAAACAAGCTCAAGCCTTTCTGTCCACTGTGGAGCATCCCTCCAGATGTCCCCCATCCCATGACAAATCCCTCTCAAGCACGTCTCGACTTTTTGTCTGCCCCCCACCACGCCACTCCACAACTCAAGCTGCTGTCATAGACGCATGTTAACTTCAGCCATGGCCCTTCTGAAGGTCAGCCTTCCACAGGCAATTTACAGGGGACGAGGGCAGTGGCAGGCTGTGACAATAACAAGACCAGGCACTCCTTGCTTTACATACTTAATGGCTTTGCCCTCCATTAGCCCACAGAATTAAGACAGATCACCTCTTCGGATTGGCTCGATCCCTCTCTACTTCATTCCTATTTTTCTCTGCCTCACCCCAACCTTCCTCATCACTTTTTTACGCCTGTTTTACTTCTTTTCCTCCCTCTCTTCTCCCCTCAGCTCCCTTATATAACCATATCTGCCTGTTAACAGCTACATACAGTGTGGCTTGAAGAGTGTAAGACCTCACTTAGAGATTTAACAGCAACAACATAAGACTGATTCAGGAGGAAAGTCTGTTAAGGTCAGTTCAGAAGGCTTACGGAAAGAAGCTGACAGGGAACAAGCCACCAACAAGCCGTGACTGTTTTGGAAAATACAATGCTTAAGCTGAAAAGGCCAACTGCCGAATGAAAAAAAAAAAAGAGTGTATGACATGAAGGAAAGCTGCTAGCTGTGAACTGTATGAGAGCTGAGTGATACACTTTTTTATTTGTGTGTTTGTGCATGTGAGAGCCTCTATGAAATGCTTTGGACATTCGTGTGCTTACAATGTATATATGATGTGATAAATATGATCATTTATGGTTGTAAGGCTTTTTTGCAGGCTACGCCTCAGCCTGTGCATGTGTATATCTACACACCCTTGAGATGAGCTCCCCGACCATGCCGGTCCACGTTCCATTGGCTCCAGGAACCCCGTACAGTCTGTCCCCCACCAGACGGATGCGATACTTGAACTTGAGAATATCTGCCAGCTCCTTCAGCATGTCCACGCAGAAGCCTTCGTAGCGGTCATTTCCCTCCAGTTCTTGGTGGTTCGGCCGCAGCATCACATATGGATTTTCCTGAAAAACACACATGGTTTGCACTGTAGACTGTACATCTCCGACTGACTGTGTGTAACAAAGCAAGACGGAGCATAGACAAGATACTGACATATTGCACAGTCACAGGAAACACAAATCATACTGGATCAATACTGTACTTTGTACTGCATTTTAAAAGGGGTACTGTACTGATTTTACACATCAAATTCAGTTTGCTTGTCACAGGGAGTCCTGTTCAGCCTGAGAAAAAAAAAAAGTCTTCTGTGGCTGTGGAGGGAACTTTCAAATAACGATTTTTAACCTCTCTTTTTAGCAGAAATCTTGCGTTCCCAACTGGGGGTGCTGAGTTTGAAAGATGTGGAAATTTACCAGACAGAAAGGGGTCTAACAAAATACGCTATTGAGTTGCATTATGGGAAATGTAAGATTCTCTGTTTTGGGAGGCTTGACTTATACTTGAGACTAAAAGTCAGGAATCTGTTGCCTCAATTTTGACGACTCTTTTAAAAAAATCTATCTCTTGAAAGCCCCCACAACTTAATGTAAGTGTTCAACTAAATCACTCGAGTGCCTCTTTAATGTTTAATGTGATAGCTTCACAGAACCTAACTATATTATTTTACAGTCAGGAAGAATGGTGGAAGCAACCCATATGTCCTTTGGAGGTCATAGTTCACATCAGGTTTACTACCTTCAATGAAAAGCGAGATTTGTGGATTTGAAGCGGAGCCAGGCACTAAAATCAGGAGCAGACAGGCGCACGCTAATCTGTTATATCCTGCAAAAAGTGGATAAGAAACAAAAGCAGTTTCTTTCCCCACACACACACACACACACACACACACACACACACACACACACGTATTTATAACCTGTCTTTCAGAGAACCAACCCTCTGTTCGGCTGTCTGTTTATTTATGTCTTGTTTTGTCATTTAGTTGATGTTGTAGGAAGATTTAAAGAGCCCTGCAGTGATGTATTTTGGAGCCACCCTTATTGTGCTATTTTTCAAAGAATGCAACTGTCAGACTGGTGTGCTCAGGCTCCACTACATCATAAAAAAGACAGCGTTATGCACCACTTTGCTGTTGCCCTACCCCTGCACTCAGCTCGCGAATCCAGCTAAAACTAACTTTCTTTGGCAACACAACATCAGATAACAATGATTAACAAGTCTAAGCATTTCCCCGCGCTGACACTCTCTGTTTTTAAAAAATAAACAAAACAAAAGGAATATAAAGTTCTGTTTTCTTTATTGTTGCGGATGGAAGTTTCATTTAGTGTTTTTTTTTAACAACTCAAGTTTGTGTGCTCGCACAAAAAATATACTAGCTCGCAAAATTGTTGTTTAACCATGAGAGATTACTTAGATTAACGTAAACACTTTCAGTGGGGTGTGTGTATTTCACCACAGAGTTGTGTGCGTAAGCCATTCAAAGCCACTGTGACAGCTTTCAGGAGGGTAAAGCATAAGCAGCGGTGTTGTGGTGCTGTATTTCAGAACTGGAATAAAAGTGAAATTGTTTTGTCATCGCCACAGCTGGAAACATTTATTTGTGTGGTAGCTGGTTGACTGGTGATTGATCTGCCTTGAAGTGAAAGCCACAAAAATAGTAGTTACTGCAATTGGGAACATTTGAGAACTTGGTGCACATCAGGTGGCACAACCGTTACTGTGACTTGCCCTGTTGTCATAGCAACCACTTGGTTCCACCTGTAGCTGCGTACGGGGGTGGGGTGGGGGGGGGGGGGGGGGGTTCAGATCACTCTGACACCAGATTGGGCGGCTTTGCCTCTTTCTCACTGCATCACTGGACAGTAGAAGCAGCGGCCTCCTGTTCTGCTGTGATAAGAATGAGAATAAAATGACTACTGATCGACTCTCTCTGTCCGCGCAGCTCTGCACCTACAATCTGCGTATGGATTCAGTTTATCTAACCAGGCTCATAGTTCGATTGAACAGACATGCTGTACAGCAACAATAATCTGCACTGTCTTACAGAGAGAGGTAGCTGACAAAGACTGTATTACACGACACAGTAATGTGAGAGTAGGTGAGCTGCACATGTGTATGTTAAAGGATAAGTTCGGTGATGTTCTCTCTTTTCTTATTGTCAACAAATCCCATGAAAAGAAAACTGTGTAGCCAAAGCCTGATGTAGCTTATTCCTCTGTGCCATAGACCTCCACTGCTGTGTAAAAATATTAAAAATTAGCCACACAATGCACTGGGTGACATGTTCCCTCTTCACAATGAACATGGGCACTGTAGTTTATTGCTACAGCATTGATGGCACACACAGCGTCCTGCTGCTGTAAATACTCACTAGCGCACCAAATCACAACCCTGTCTCCTAGAAATTACATTTCTATAATAGTAATTTGTTTTCCTAATTACGATGTGCTGGGAAAATGTAATTGGTGCCTGGATTATGTTTATAAGGAACCTTTTTTGAGTGCTACATTTCTGTATAGCGCTTTGGTTAACGAGAGGAAAAGATGTGGTTTTAGTGTTAAAGTGTTAAGTGTTAACAGTAAACACATCGAGTCTCGTGCTTTAAGTCGCTATTCATTTTTTCAGTATTAAAAAAGACCATGGTCTCTCCCTAACAGTAACTAACTAACAACGTGTGAGCGCTTAAATAATCCATTAAAAAGTTTTATTATGCTGTAGCTGCTACGAGCAGATATCTTATTGCAAAGGTGGATATCGTACTGTAGAAAATGAACTTACGTTGTCAGTGATTTAGCAAATCATTTTTCTGTGTTGCCAGATATGTTAAGTAAAAATGTTTCCTTATTATGTTGATAAAAATGTAATTCATGCATCATTATGTTTCCTTCCATTTGCTGTTACAGATTAGTAGTGTCTAAACATGTAAAAAGGATGCTAATCTGTGGCTTTAAAATACAACAAATTAAACTTCCTTCCTGTGCTAAAAACCTTCAGGAAAAGATTTATCCTTTTTAAAAAACAAAATATATACTCTTGAATTGTTTGGTGGGAACGACTGGGCTTAGAGTTGAGGGCCACACACAGGCTGGAGAAGTCAGAAAATACTGAAAGACGGACTTATGGTTTTAGTCTTTTCATGGGATTTATTGACAATGACAAGACAATAACATATAATCAGCCCCGTTCTTTAAAGGGTAGACAAATGCTTCTTTGGCCCAGAGTAAGTCAAGTTTTCAGCCAGTTGGTGACTGTATGTACCAATCTATACAAGTAAATCTGTTCATTAACTCACCTCATCGGCCTAACGTGACATATATGCACAATATACATGTAAATGCTAAATTCACAGCTCACAGACTGCTGAAGCTTTTCAAGCACCGACTTGCAGTCAAGCCAGACCGAGTCAGACACTTTCGTTCTCTCTTCCAATTTCCGCAACATCATTACAGAGGTTTTCATGGTTTTCATGACATTTTGTACATAACGTAAGCCGGACTGGGGGACAGGGAAGAAATGAAGAAACACACAAACCTGCTACACTTAACACCTCTTCACACCAACAGAACAGAGGACCAGTAATGTGGTGAAGGCATGTTTGTGTCCTACCACAACACTTAACATAATTCACTTTCCAGCTTCTTGATTTATGTGTGTGAACAACGGTAAAACCATTCTACATTTATAACAAATGGCCTCTGTCATTAGGAAGCTCGATCTCTTGGAGTAAGGCTAGAAAATATTGCCTTTGTATCATGTCTTTGCTCCCTCCATCCCTCTGTGTTGACCTGGTTAAGTACAGACTAATAAAATCACACTAGCAAACATCCATCAATCACAACAGTAAAAACCCAACAGCAATCAATAACACAGGGACTGCCTGAGTGTTATCAAGCCAAAATGTTTTTTTCTCTTTGTCATTTCTCCTTGGTTTCAATTGGTCTCTCTTTCTCTGAGCTCAAGTGGCTCTATAAAAATGTCCGGTCAAAACCGTCTAATAACCAGATCTGTGCTGCGTTGCAGAAATGGAAACACAACTGCTATTAAAAGTTGATCTATCTGCTGCAGTTCATACTCATCCAAAAACTTCCACCAAACACTAACAGAAAAATCACTGAAAGAACCACTTCCCCAAGAAGCCTCTGTGAAGCTGAGAACAAAATCATATAAAAATAACTATAAAAGGTGTGAAAAGTCTATGCAGGGGTATGAAAGTGCTGTCTTCTATGAAGGCAAAATCACAAGGAAATTCCATCTACCTTCTTTTGCACACCACAGCAAAACAGCAATAAAGCTATGAGTTTAAAGCTATAAAGAAATGCAGACTTTTAAAGCTGCCTCTTATTCCCAGGCCACGAGGAGTCTGGTTGCGGACTGATAACTTTGGAGGAAGAAGCACAGTCTTACATATGCACAAGCAAGTACACACACACACACACACACACACATAGAGTGCCAGGTGCACCGGTGCACCGTGGGTGTTCACATTAAACTTCACACACCACAGTGGAGTTTCCCCTTTTAAAACCTCAGGGTGTTCAAGATGTCTTCACACAACCCTCCTCGCTTTCCCCAACTGCTTTCTTATCCTTAAAAACTTGCTCTCCATAGCCCAGCAAACTGGCAGCTGAGATATAATTCCCTCACAGGCTTCTGTAGTCCTGTTTGAAGAAGACAATACTCTGAAAAATACTAGAACATTAGAAAAAGGGCCAGGTCATGTTAATTTTTTATAAAGCAAACTTCAACAGTTTTGTGCTTGATAGTAAATAAATGACAGAAAATACAAATACAAATGAGATGAAAAAAGAGAGAGAACAAGGACACACAAACCTCAAGAAATGGGGACAGATCTTGCGTCTGTGTGTGCAAATTCATGTGCACATGCCTCAGTGTCACTGAGCCCGCGTGCCAACAAATCTGCCTCTGTGTTGGCTTTTATCAGTTGGCACTATGTGCGCTGTTGAGTTCTTACCAATATGTACAGTATGTGAGTGGATATGAGAGCACTCAGTGACACAAGGGTAGTCTGCAGGAAAACTGAGAGAATGACCGAGAGGGCTGTAGCTGACAAAGGCAGAAAACGACTCTTACGGGAGGAACCTCAAGCAGGTTTCAGGCATTAACAAAAAGTTGGGATTTAAATATTGACAGGGTATGATTCCCTAACAATGGCAGCAAGCTGGCACCAAAGAGAGATGTCCCTACAGGTAAAGCTCTGCTCCATTTGACTTCTGTTCAGAAACGAGGAATAACAAGGAGTCCTGAATTCTGTGAGTGCCGAGCTTGAGTAGTATTTAAGAGCCTCATTAAATGAGTGATATAACACCCAAGGCTGTTTAATGATTAGCTGCTGGCATAATAACCACACGTATTTACATTAAGCCAGCGAAAAAAGACTGAAAAATCTCTCACTCAAACGTGTGACAACTGTGTGTGTGTGTGTGTGTGTGTGTGTGTGTTTGTCAAGTGACACATTGGTGGTTTTATGCTCAGATGAGTATTTTCTTACTATCTACTCTCTGTGCTGTTGTAGCTTCATAGAAAACAAATGACTAATGTTAAAATCATTTTTCAAACTTTAATGTTGATGTTTGTGTGCACTGAGGGAGGGAGGGAGGGGGTTGGTGGCTGTATGTGTGTATCTATGTGAATGTGTATGGATGTGGGATGTGTATTTTTAACGGGAAGTGGTGGTCAGTTTTTGCAGGGAGGGCACACACGACCAGGACGAGACATGAGGACTGAAACCAAAGTTAAAAAAAAAAAAAAGAAAAAAGATTCAAGGTGTGTGAATTCATTTGGGAACTAGTGTGCACTGTAGCAGGGCGTCTGCATCGGTTGAATGGATGCCGGTATACTTGCATGCAAGTCTAGTCATTATTATGAATGCTCCTTGTTTCCAGTTTAACCTTGGAATTGGAAATAGGGAGAGAGGTTTCCTCAAAAAGTAATAGGTTGCCTTTTATTGAGAAAAATCCACTAGCTCCAACTTGTAGCTCTAAAAACCCACCAGTTACAAAATCGCAATGCAAATCACCTGCGATCAGAAAATACTGAAAATATAGAAATGCAAACAGTTTAGTCTTTCTTCTGTATATGAGAACAGAGAGAAACCACAATACCACACACGATTTAGAACAACACAGCCAAGAGAATTTCATCTCGAAGATAAAATGGCTACTGAGGGTACAAAGACATTATTTCACTAAGACCTAAACAGTGCCTGTAACAAACACAATCAATGATTACAAACACACGGCAAAGTGATCAATTTTGTGACGTTTTTTTTTTTTGCTTTTTTCTAGAGCTGTTTGTGAAATTGAAGTGGGAAGGTGATGGCCATGTGTGGGTGTAATGAAACTGCCCCGTAAAGGCCAGGTGAACATGTCAGGAGTGCACACGAGCACACAAACACTGAACATACACACAGAAATGCTTGGAAAAGAGCATCCATTAATACTGTAAGTGCTAGTGCAAGCGCACACAAACACACACTGTCTCCCAGGCCAGTGCTACAGGTAAGGAATTCTCGTCTGCCGCCCACAAGCGAGATAACGGCGACACAGCAATCACACCATGATGAATGAGCTGTGATAGGCACTGAAAATTGCTCCTTGGTGGCTTTCCGAAGTTTGGTCCAGGGACTCTATATCTCCAAAGTGAAATCAAAGCTCTGTGCTCGGCCAATTCTTTCTTTCACACCCTCTTTCTGTTGTGAAAACATTGTCTCATTTGTACTCCCCCTCAACCCAAACACACACACATACACATCTTCATCCTCCCCCTGCGCCCTTCCCTTCCTGTGTGAAATGAACCGTTCCATCTGAATCCCAATCAGTCTCAATGAGACCAGTGAGCTGTTCAGTGGCGAAATATGGCAATATGTCCTTCCCTCATTCCCACGGCTCAGCAGCTGATAAGCCAGCCACTCAGAATAACACATTGGGCCAATTGCCTCTGCTTACAAGCTACTTTGTGTCTTATCGTCTGATTCATCGGCGAGTAGGAGGAGCGGGGCGAGTGACAGGTTTGTGTGTGCAACTGTCTGTGTCTTTGTGTGTGTATCGAGGGATGAAGACAGGCATTAAACACATGCAGCAAAGAAAATCTCAATGGTTTTATGCAGTTCTAACATGAGTCCATTTGTCACCTTTGATGTTTTACAGCAGCACATCAACATACAGAAGCCACACCAAAGCTATGGTGGAGCTTATCAACCAACAGCCTTCTTCTCTCAAGGTTTAGAGATTCCTAACACATCTGCTCTACTAATTAAAACAGGCGGGTGATTCATCGATGAGCAATTAAGCATTGTTAAGAGACGGATCCGTCAGGAACATATAAACTGTGCAAAGTTGCAGTGACATTTGTGCACCGCTTAGACATTAGTTCAATGTGTGTTTCAGTGGTTGGACTTTTCTTTTTTGAAATTTCTATACAGGTTTTGTTTAGAAGGAGTTACATTGAACAGCTTATGACTCAACATAGACCAGGTTTATATGGTAATAAATAATAACCAGGAGTTCTAGTTGATAGATCTGTAGGCATTTATAGGCTATGAGGGTCAATATGCTTCAAACCAGATTATCAAACAGCTTCTGAAGCCACCTCCCCGCACCCCTTTCCGATGCTGAAATTTAGTGGAACGGCATTAGCTAGGTGTCTGCAGGTGAGACAACACGCAATATCTGAACTTCTCTCCCAAGCTTTCTTTGATTCTTTACACAACTACCACCATCTTTTTTGGTGTGAACAACTGAGTTTGAGGATAGACTGTCCGAAAGTGCTCACCGTGTTATCTCGATACACAATTTACAATCCAAACGGCTACGAAAATCATGCAAAAGGAACAAAACTCTTGGAGAGAGATGCAGGGCAGCGCGAGGCAGCCATATTGAACCTCTATAGCCCTTTTCATTAAAACAAGAATGAGATGTTTTAGGTGGCCTGCGCATTTAGTGACATCCAATTTGTCCTCCACCAAAGCCTACAAATTGTGCTGAGTTATTACGCTTACTCATTTGAATTTTGTTTGGCCACTGGTTAAATAAAGACAGGCAGAGCAGGAGCAGCAATTCTGAGTGACAGAATTGTTTCCTTTCTTATCTTATCTAAGTAATTTACTTGTGTTTATTTAATTTATGATTCAAGTACCCAATTTACTTGGCTTGTGCTGAAAAAAATAGCCAATGTAAACTGTTTTATAAAGCTTCATTAAGGGAAGGCATTTTGTATTTCATAAGCTTTTAAGCATTCACAGATTACTGATCATTAACATGGCAGGTGATTAAGGAAATTGCTTTAAAAAAACTGCATCCCTTGTAACAGGTAGCATAGTGTGGTAGCGGGAACTCACAGGATCTATATTTACAACAGAGGCTGAGAATGGCTGACATGGTGAATTATTAGCGCCTGCTGATGCACTGTGATGTAGCTTCATCTGAAGTACTCAGGGCAAAACAATCGCACAGCATCAGTTCCTCTGATCCCAAGAGGACTGAGTTTGGATCTGAAAATACAAAATGGGCTTTTGATATGGTAATTGTCTGTCAACCACAGAATGTCAGCCACATGTAGATCAGCCCAGGAGTCGAGCTAATAAAATGACACGGACTGCGAGTCAGTGTGTGCATACAGTAGTACTTACTAATATTGTCGTGATGGTAAGAGTAGTGTTGAAGAGGGTATCTGTCACATTGATTGATGGAAGCTTTCTCTCCATGGACAGTCCATCTTCAGAGTGCCACAGGCCAATCTGCAAAGAGAGCACACACACACACACACGCAAAGTCACTCAGTCTATCAGCTGGAAAAGGCCAATAGAAACAATCTGTGCTTAATTGCCTCCCTCTTCTCTAAAGGAGAATGACCTTCATAAAAGACAGGACAGAGAGGAAGCAGTGGACAGATCACCACGTTGTGAGACGAGACGATAGGCAAAAGTTAGCGAGACTGCAGGAGGAAACAAAGACAACATGTGTGTGGTTCCTTGAGGAGCGAACGCAGGGCATGTGTTCAATCAGAGGCAACAGAATGCATTCATTAAACCAATTACCGGCAAATCCTGTGGCGCAGAGCTACATTCTCATTTTCATTACAGCTCGAGTGGGGATTCACACCTCCACCTCACATGGTGTCTTTTCTCCCGTCTCCTTTCTCTCTGACATCTCCCCCCGTTTCATTCATTTATTTGCTCGACCCAAGTTTGTCAATCCCCAACTCCGTGATAACAGCCTCTGCAAATATGAGCATTTTGTAAATCTACTTTGCCTCTTGCTGCCTTCAGGTACACATTCCTCTTACTCACCTCCATTTTACCATAATGGCATTGACAGGAAAAAATCTGTCTGATTTTTATGCTCAGACCTTGAAGGATTTACATGGCTCCTCTAATGGTTGGGGAAATTCTGCAACCCTGGAGCCTGTTAAAATCTGTCCAAGTACTGGATAAAGTGAAAAATGCAAAGTTGTCCAGTAAAATAGAGAATGTTTTTCTTAGTTTTGACATAACAACAGAGCTTTGACTTTTCCAGTGACTACCAATTTACCTCTACCTGGTGTGCTGAATGAGATCTTTATTATTCACATTTCAAATTGCAACACATCTTTCAGCTGCTGATTTTATGGTAAGAGTTGTGTGACGCTGGTGACACAATGCAGGCAGAACTATCAGCAAAACAATTTTCCTTTCCTTATCATGATAGCTTCACAAGGTATCATTTCATTTATGCGGCTGACGCAGAAACACACACTTTCAGTGTCAATAATAAACGGAGCCGTTGCCGTACGTGTTGGCACAGAAGATAACCTCAAGATAAATCAAGATCAAGATAACATGCAAAATATGTCTTTTCATTAGTTTGTGTAACTTTCATTGATGTGGCTTATCTCCTGTTTAGATTTAATATATGAGGAGTATTTTAAGAACTTATGAGGTCATCCTACCCACTGTGGTCCTACTAAAATTACAGTGTGTCTTATTGTTATTGAAACTAATTGGAAAAAAGGCAGCAATTTCAGCATTTCATTAAATACTCTTAAAAACAACCGGTGAGGCTCATTGAGAATTTACATTCAAACTCTGTAATCTCCCTCATTATGTAAACATTGCCAGAGTGTAGAGAAATAATACCCCTTATCATAATAATCAACCTCCCTCCAGTATGAATATTATATAGGAAGAGTAAATGAGAAAATATGGCATCTAATTTGGCCTTGGTACATTGTTGGTGTGATTCAATCCATGTCACTGCAATGAGTTCTCTGATTACATGCTAGAAAACCTTTGGGAATATCCTTGCTGGTTGGAGTCAGACAGGAGAAGATGAACTGTTAGAGCATCAGTGACTGAAGTCTGATTAAAAAAAAAAAAGTAAACAAGCTCCCCAAGCTTGGTCATAGTGTGTTTCAAGGGTAAATTGCACAAATCCTCAAGAGATTTCAACCCATTCATGTTGATCAGTGCCTACATTTGGAAGCCGTTTAACCAACCAACACAGATGATGAATTCTGATATGAGATATAAAAAAAAGGAAGAGACAGCTCCCGGAATCAAAGATTTCCTTTGAGAGTATATGATCAAAAAGATCTTTCCTTCCATTTCCTCTGGTGTACTTGTTGGGAGAAACAGCACCTTGCTCACACAAATAGACTAGCGCGGCCCAAACTCCCTTCACAACACACTCCACACTCTGCTGCTGATGGCCTCAAGAAACAGAGAGGGAGAAAATGTGAACATACTGTAGTACGAGCAAAAAGGGACCTGTGAAATATGGTGTCCAGCAATCGTCGTACACAATCGGTTGTCAGAGCCTGTGGAGGCGGCAGTCTGTGGCTTGGCTGGGCTCAGCAGGTGTCACCAAAGGTCTGAGCATGGGGGTGACTGAGAGGATAATGGGATGGGGTGGCACTGTGACTCCTGCACAGGAACAGGAGGTGGAGCGAGAGGGGAGAGGGAGCTGAGGGAGCTGTGAGCAGGAAGGGAGAAGAAGCATATGCCGGCGGGGGAGGAAGTGGCCCTTTGGTGGCCCTGCTGTCAACTCTCTATGAGCTGGGAGGGGGAGAAAATTGAACTGTACTGTCTGTGAGTCACTTCGACCAACAGGAAAGAAGATGTATACACCAGCTAATGTAAGCAGGAATGCACACTCGGGAGCAAACACACCGTGACATTTATCAAATGGACTGAAAACCTTTAATGTTGTAATTATTCTTTCTAAGACGTAATGCAATAAATTATACTTTTTATTATTGATTTGTGCAATACAAATGGGAGGCTACTCATTATATAGCACAAATAGGATGAAAAGATGACAACAGAGTGTCTAAAAGTTGGAGAGACACCAATACACAGCTAATTAAATTGATGAAATATTAATCAGAGCGGAGCACAGTTGCCATTAATCTGACGGCCAGGAAAGAGCATCAGTAATCTTACATGTCATTTCCCATGGAGCACTTTTTGTTATAATACTGTAGGTTGTGCAAACTGTAAAGGGAAGGGAACCCTAACCATCGCATTAATCCTGGTGAAGCAACAGCACTGAACCATTGCATAAAACCTCATTATACACGCAGCACAACCCGAGAATCTATTAGACTCATAAGCTTTTATCATAGAGCGAGGAAGCTGCATATTGTCATATACCAGCCTGTGTTTGTGTACAACAATATAAATAGCTGTAACTTGATGTTTCTCATTTGCAGTGCCATTACTGTAATTTGGTATTTACACTGCAATTACAATAAATAACTACTGTGCAGTACGACCAGTGAATCTAGGAAACAAATTCCAACAAAGTTCCAACTGTTGACGAGTACTGTGCACTATTTATTTTCCTGAGAACCAGGGAGGCAGGAGGAAGAATAGGATATAATAAGAGAGAGGGGAATAGGAGAGAAGCAAAAGGAAAAGACTGAGAGAGAAATAGAAAGATGCAGGGGAATGTCAATCACTTACTGAATAGGTGCGGTGAGGCTGGCGAATGGAAAGAAAATCAATGAGAAAGTATGAGGAGCAGCCAGCTAGGGAGCCAGAACATAAGGTGGAGAGAACAAGAGAAAGAGACAGCAAGTGAGAGACAGAAAAGAGAAACACACACACAGAGGGAGAGAGAGAGAGAGAGAGAGAGAGAGAGAGAGTTTATGCAAGTGCAAAATAAAGAGAAAGAGTGAGAGCAAGAAAAAAGAGAGAGAGAGAGAGAGAGAGACAAAGAAAGTGACAACAAGTGGAACGACGCACCCTGCGAGGGATTAACCAGGGTTCATTCTGCAACCCGGAATTACAGCGCGAGGAAAAGATTAGGGTGGCTGCTCACTGAAGCGTCAGGATTGGCTGATTTTCCTGTCAGAAAAATGCCGTATCCAATAGGGTGTGGCGAGACCGCGCTGTGACAGATGCATCCATCATATATGAGAGAAGCAATAGCTACCATTATCAAGCATAATGTCATACAGCCCACTTACACCGAGGCTAAAGCATTCAGGTGTCACGGCGGAGCAAATTAGTCTGAGTCGAGGCGGAAATGTGTGTGTGTGTGTGTGTGTGTGTGTGTTGTCTGTGCATGCCTGTTTGTTGCTGTGTGTATTGCAGAAGCATAATATCCTCATGGGCCTCTGCGGATGGACTTTTATTGCTCTTATAGCAACATTATGCTATCTCAGCTTGATGAAAATATGCTGAAGTAGATGCAGTTTCTACCCATCGGCGGACATTACCACCGGTTGAATCAGCAGCTATCGCGCCCGGTTAAAACAAAAGAGGACAGTTATATTTAGAGCGCACCCACTCTGCCTCACAATGATCACATTGTTCAAATGACAAGCAAAGGCGTTGTGCTAGTGTGCGTTTGTGTGTAACCGTTATGCATGTTTTCTCTATGGAATAGTGAGTGGGAAAAATGGGCTATCTTTTTACAGAAGCTCTCTCTGGTATGACTCATCATCAACAGGAATGAGACTATCAGGGTGGCGCCATAGGCAAACTTCAGGGGCTAGACAGACACAGGTGGTGGTGTAGGTGGCTGGCACTGCCATACAGTAAAGAGAGGATTGAGCAAAGCACACAGCCGTGACTCTAGAGCTGATTGAAGAAAAGGAGCAGACTTGTGGTAATCTTGCAATAATTTTGCTAATATTTCCTGCTGGTCAAGAAGCCTCTAATCCCTCGCAGTGGAGAAAAACAAGCGTGGAAAAAGTTGACCTGGTTACACTTTTAAAATCTGTTGTTTCGTAACAGTCTCAACTGTGTTTGTTACATCTGAACACACACAAATACACAATGTTATTTTAGATCTGGTAATTCATTCCAAAGCCAGTCAGCACACTCATTAATTGGCATTATGGTGAATAATGGCATTGCTTGTTCAATCGCCATAATGAGACACAAGCTCTGGGTTGAAGAGAAGGTCTTTCGGTTGTCAGTGCAGAGCTTCAAAGCAGCGCTGCATGTTCTCCAAGCGCTGCATCCACAGCAGAGCAGACAGCAAACAATGGATGCCCCCGCAGCCACAGTCCCTGCTCAGCCCGTGCACCACGACACTAATGACTGTCCAAATGTCTTCATCTCTAGCGACCACTTTAGTTGAGACTCTAAACACTGGGGACACAAAGCTGGACTTTTAGGGGTGTGTTCCAATCCCAACTCGCTCATTGCCTCCAACCAATCCTACTCTGCTCCAGCTCTTCACTCTGCCGAAAGAGCAGTATGAAGATGAGTGACACGAATCGCTAAAACATTAGGGGTCATGATTGTCTGACATGGAGATGTGACAACATTTATGGCAGTGTGTAGATGGACACCACTACACTGTCAAAGCATGAACGCCTGATTTAATTTCTGGATATAACATATCTCGAAGGCTCCACAGCAAGAATATATAATGCTAAAACCTCCTACACAGACTTCTGGGAGGCTGCATTAATAAAGTTGTATGAGTTTATTTGTTAAAATGTTGCCTTATTATCTTTTAAATCTTTTTATTCTGTTATACATATATTGTTTTTTGTTACTTTGCTCACCTGGAAGTTTGAGGCAAGCTAATGTGTATACTGCACAGTGTGTATGGTAGATCAAATGAAAGTGTTTTGTTGACCCTTGTTAAGTTATAAAATAATAATAAATAAAAGAATGATGATCACAATGAATGTGATATCAAATGTGAATCCTTTAAGGCATCTAAAAAGACTGGTGGGAGAACAGAGTGTGAGCATGTACCCGTCTGTACCCAGAAGAGAGAACACATGAAAAAATATCAATAGGGTTGCATTGCATCTATGGTTGTTCTGTAGCTACACATATATCGAGAGTCTTGGTAGGAATTCAAGGGTGCACTTCGCAGACTGATAGAAACAGAGACACAGAGGCAAACTTGCAGGCACACAGGCACACAGGCACTCAGGCACATACACATAAATTTGCATGTACATGCATATTACACACACACACACACACACACACACACACACACACACACACACACACACACACACACACCCAGCCAAGCAACACATACACAGTCTCACCCAGCCTTGAAATCCGTTAAGACTGGGGGATCTTGCAAAACAGCTCATCCATTCTGCTTTTGATCTATTCCCCATCTCCAGCCTGCAAAGTGCAAACTGAGAAAAACAAAAGAGGAAAGGGGACTGCTGTACGTCTCTGAGAGACCAAACAAAGGAGAGAACTAGAGACACACAGAGGATGACGGTGTGTGTAGACTAGTGATATGAGTCTCTGCTTCGACAAATTCAATATGAATTTCAATACGTAGTCTCAGATAACTTTGAGCAGATTGATGATTCAGTAGGAATGCATTCATTTCTTATTTGATCTCATACAACGTTATTGTATAAGATCGTTATTAGTTACAGTTCAATATGCTTTGCTTTGACTGGTGCCACAACATTTGTGTGACATACCCATACTGCCTCTGACACGTGTAACACTGATGTGTTTTGTATACACTCAGGAGAAGGCAGCTTGTCTTTGACCAGCTTAAGATTTCCTCCAAGGTTTTGAATGAATCTCGGTCAAGATGCAAGAAAAAAAGTGAAACGCAGAGAGGTCTTGTGGGAGAGTATGTCAAAAGACGAAATGTTGCCCAGCTTTCCCCCAGTCCCACACATTTAAATCAACAGCTGTATCGTGCAGCTGACACAGTCTCCACCACTGTTACATCCCTTCTAAAAATGACTGTGTGTGTCCGTGTGTGTGAGTCTGAGGGATAAAAACACCAAGTCAGATAGCATTAGCTTATACAGTATATGCATGCACATGTTGTACAAGGCCTTACGAGCAGAATCAAACCCATTCATGTTGATGCTGTACATTCTAATTTTACTTCAAAAGCAATACATTAAATTACATTTATGACTTGTGATTGGAGCTTATCCGCATTAGAGAAAATTAAATGAAAAGGAAATGAGAGAAAATCTAATAAAAGTGACTTGCATCTTTTGCTCGTAGACAAGTTGTTTCTTCTCAAAATTCATAGCTTCTCTGACCTCCAGGACTGTCTGCAGCACTCAGGACATTTAACTCATAACAGAGACAGCTTTGTGTGCAATAAACTGGAGGAGACAAAGCCGGTCATAAACTGATCCACGGCTTTGTGACTGAGCATTCCTGACATTAGCAAGAGGGCATGTGGCTTTTACAAAGTAACTTAACTTTATATTAGTTTCAAACGTTTAGGGTTACATGTTGATGTGATGAAAAGTAAAATCGGTGTAGACTGAACAGAGAGCATCACTAACACCAGAAAGATTAAAGCAACATAAAAGAAGGAGCTACCCCAGGGAGGACTGAACGTTAAAAAATGAAGCGAGCATGCAAAAGGTTGTTTGAGGAAGTGATAAAAAAAGACGATACCGAATTCACACTTTTAATTTGAGCTTCCAGGCTTTCCAAAGTCTAAATTCCCTGCTGGAAAAGCACAGAGCACCTTTAGTCTTCTCAATGAAATGAGCAGAAATGTGGAAAAAAAAGATGGCACATAAACAAGGTAAAAGAGAAACCGTGTTTAATGGATGATCCTCAGAAGTTAATGCGGTCTGACATGCTGCAGTTCCAGTGGCTGGAAACATGAACTACGCACGCAAATGAACATAAACAGACTCAAACACACACCAGCAGTACAATACTGACAACGAAGCCACACCAGAACGCTCAGTTCTGATGCGCTTTTGAATATTGCTATCAGGATATGGCCAGCAATAGATAAAACATTGAATAAAATAAAATGCTATATTAAGACCCAGGGAAGAGGAGTCTTATTCCAACAGGCTTTATAGCCTCTGATCCTCAGAGATGCTGTGCAACTTTTCAGGGACAATGTTATTTAACAGTGAAATAATACAGCTGCATTGCACACTGGCAAATAAACACTGAATTTATACCACTACTATTAATTTCCCCCTGCTGGCAAATAGTAGTTTCCATTCTATTCTTTGTCCCCAAATTGTCAATATTGTATACTTCCTTTGATGAATACCAGATTGGGGACTCTCAGGGGTGTTCTCCTCACAGATTTTAAATTTCACTGACATTTTATGAATTTTCAATTTTGCCATGAGCCCCTGTTAAATCCTGACCCTTGTAAAGACACATATAAAATGATTCATGGCAAAACTCAATTTGCAGACCAGGAATTTATGTGTAACACTTGTTTTAGGAGGCCATCTGGAGCACCTTCACGTCTGATTAAAACTGCCACACCTTGCGATGTAAAACTTGCAGTAATTATTGTTTGCAATTACAATACAGACCCTCTCTCACTGTCTGGCTCTCTCGCTCACACAAACACACACAGAGTCAAAGATTGAAATATGTTTAAACTGCACCGCTGGAGGAGATCAGAGGGCCGCCTCAGTCTCTAAGTTTACTCTAACCTTTGAGGCAGTAGTTCAAGCACCAGCTCTTGTGTATTAGACCCTGTATGTCTATCAGACTTGGTTAAGATGTACTCATCTCTGCTGGAGCCTGAGGCAGAGAAAGAGATCCAAGCCATGTCGTGGTGTGCTGAGCTCCTATGATAATGTCCTTCAAGGAAAGAAAAAGGGTGGAAATGGTCTTGAATCTGTCAACCTGCTGTGCACCGCCCACACCTCTCATCCCCTTACATTTTCCCTTTTTCCCCCCCCTCTACCTCGCCGTACCTATCCCTTCCCCCCTCCCCCTCCCTCCTTCCCTCACATTGCAGCAGCAGAGAGAAATTGAATTGAGTGCATCTGCATCCGCAGCAGCGGGGGCAGCTAGAGTAATAGTGTTCTCAGAGACAGGGTGGAAGCAAAGAAAAGGGGAGGGGAGGAAAAAAGCAGATTGCCGTAATAAACATAGGAGCAGTGCTGACAGGAAATAAATAAATCCAATAGAAAAAAGAAAGAAATTGAACGAGCACATTCACCCTTTAAGTGGAGGAAGTCTTGTGTAAATAACACAGCTCAAATCATTTCTTGCAAATTGAAGTGGTGCCCACGCAGTATGTATGTGTCCAAGAGTGCGCGAGCATGCGTCTATCCGTGTGTGTCTAAGATATTCCAGGCACTCAGCGTTCCCTCAAATACACGAAAGCGGATGCGGATAAAATGGGTGTCCTCTTACTTCACCACCTGTTTTCCTTGGCTCCACCTCTAAATACCTTGAAACAAGGACACCTGGGGACTGAAGTTTATTTAAAAAAAAAAGCACTGGGGCTATAAATGCTAAAATGATAATTCAGGAAATTGGAAAGGATGCAATAGGGCAGTTTATTGATGATCTCTTCACAACGATTCACCATGGGGACATACAAATGCACAGAAATGAGAACATGGGACTAAAATGTGTGGGAGGACGAAACCATCAAAAAAATCAATATTCAAGGTTAAAGAAAGTGTATGGCAACCAAGGATGCTGTTTATTTACATCAGATGAACAAATGGTTTGAGCTGTGGCCGCTGCTGCCTGGGCAAAATAATCAAAATGAATTTGATTGCAACATGGCTAGAGTATTCTCTACCTGAGCTAGAAACCTAATCAGTTCTTTGTATTTAGGTAATTCACTCTTAATGCTGCGGCAAATGTAATCTACCCCGATGAAAAGGAATGAGTTAGGACACTTGCTTTCTATTTCAGTAAATCTGCCAGGGGTTGTTTGGGCAGCTTGCGCATTCGCCCAGGGAGGGATTTCTATTACTTCAGTGAAATTAATGGAAAAAAAGGAAGAAGAAAAAAAAAACACGTTTTCAAGTTATGTTGATGGGATTACAATGTTCAGATCAGGGAAGCAGAATTTGAAGATGGCATAAAATAAAGGGAGAAAAACTGTGCAGCTTCAGGGACAACTGCAAACTATGGTAAATCCCAGACACTAAGGGAATGGAACAGCTATGGCGGTTCAGCTCAGTTCAAAGTCTGCTAGCCATCAACCTTGCAAGCTTCATCAAAACACATTATGAGTGTGCTAGAATGTCAGAGCCAAATCTATTCCTGAGCATCGCATTTTGCAATGTACCTGTGGACTCCATAATGAGAACAATTTGCTCTGAGTCATGCTGGAGTCGGCCTTTGGCCTTTTCCACTTCTGGGCAGCATGTCCTGCTGTAACATACTCACAACCTGCTCTGTGCTCTGTAGCCTCTTCCAGTCTCTCCAACTGACTCAAAATATGTCTCTCTTTCTGTGTTGTTTCTCTCTCTTCTCTCTCTCTCTCTCTCTCTCTCAGGTGGCTTCTAGACCAAAGCTGTGATTAAGTGCCTCCATTATAAAACTTAATTAGTGATGCTCTTCTCTCCAGGAATTGGCCAGGAGTGTTTGTAGCTCACCAACCCCCTGCAAGGCACAGAGATGCACACGTGTGCATGTACTATGTGCAAACACACATATACATAAACATAGAAATACACTAATGCAGTTTGCATAGCACCCTCTCTTCTGCACTCTCACACACAACAGAGCCTAGTGCTGTAACAGGCAACAGCTTGCCTACCCCAAACTGCAATAATTACTCATTTTACAGCTTCCTCCAATTAACAGGCGTGCTGCTGTCAATGAGCTCCATGCAGAAAATGAGGGCCAGTCTATGGAGGCCAGGGGGCTGCAGAGAGGCTGTCCCGCTCTGTCAGTATGGTGTGTGCTGTGGTGCAGCTGGCTGGCAGCCTGCAGTGTGTTTGTTTTGGAAAAAGACTTGTGCCTCTGCTAAACATGCATAGATGGCGGTGTGTGTGATTGTGTGCAGAGCCAAGAAGCAGGCAGCGGGGGCTGGCACCAACTCCATCAGTGCTCACACATAAGCGCTGACACACACACACAAGTATAAACATAAAAAGCACATGACAGCACACACACACACACACACACACACACACACTGTGAACTGATGTCAGATCAGTCAGCTGTCCTATCACAATAAAGTGACAACAGCTCTCATACATCTGATCCCCCAAACAGAAAAGTCTGTAATCCATTCTAGCAACAAGGGTGTGAGTTAGGAAACTGCTTGGTCTTTTGATGTTCCTGGAGAGGAGAAAGCAGTCTGTGCGTTCAGAGGAACAGGTTGAGTTATATTAACCATTTGTATATATCCAGAATGATACTGTTTTACAGCCTACCCCTGGTGTTCACACCATCTGGAGAACATACACTCAGAAACACGTTCACACTCGCACACACAAGCCAAGATAGTTCTATGTATTAGACTCCTTTATCTAGCTCATTACACTGGTTTATGAATAGACGTAGTAAAAGGATATAGGGGATTACAGCCTATTCCTTTAATATAATACGATTTGTCATTCCAACGACAAAGTAGTGAAGGTCAATGTTGTTGCCTTTAGTATTAGGTGGTGACAGCCAAAATAGTGCACATGCAGTAAGAAAAAAAAGAGCCCCAGCTTTTATTTCACATGCAGAAATATAGTTTCTAGTTTTATAGCTTCGTCTTTGCCCCTTCTCTTTCTGTCCTATTTTTCTCTCGCATGCCCTTTCTGTCTCATTTACTTTCCGCTTGTCATCCTCTTGTCCTCTTTCCTCATCTTTCTTTTCCCTCTCTCTCTCTCTCCCTCCACCTGCCTCTCTTGCCTCCTCTGTGGATTGTTGTTGGTTAAAGGTGCCAGTGGTGCCTCGGCCAGAGCACGGACAGCGCCATGCCAACTTCTCACACCATCATCATTGGCCTACCTGGCTGCCAGCACAGGAGCAGCTGGGAAGTTTACTTTGCCTGCCAAGACCGAACAAATAAAAAATACTGCGTAATGTAGCCACATCATATTCTGGAAATAAGGTAGGCTAACTGAACTGTCACCTGAAATGGTTCTTTCAAGCTTAAACTGATTACTGGAATTCTGCTTCTTGCTGATATAGTTATGGTGCTCTAGATGGGTCATTTTCAGATGATATTAGAGCAGATCTCTCGCTGTGATGAATTTTGCATCAGACCACACTTGGTCAAAAGTACTTTTTAATAATTCAATAGTGAATAATTCAAATGGAAGAAATAAAAAGAACATCATCTAGTTTTCTGATTTAAAGTTCTGAATGAAAAGCATTAATAATACATTTGAGCAGCCACAACGGCACAACTACACTCACCCTTTGGGGCTTGACTAGGTTAACACCTTCTGTGTCAAAAATAAAATTTTAGCGGGAACAGAACCAGTGCAGACTCACTGTTACAGATGTGGAGGTGTGTTGTAAAAATAAAGCATGAATGACTTTCATGAAATCCTTAGTGTTCAAGCACAACAACCAGTGATTAATACTCTAGTCAGAGCTTGATGACTGGTGCTCATTATTCATTAGGTTATAAAGTAATGCAGAAAACAACCCATGATGGTGACTAAACAGGCAGATAGATAGATAGATAGATAGATAGATAGATAGATAGATAGATAGATAGATAGATA